>UELV01080227.1:0-14740 GCA_900490015.1 Megastigmus stigmatizans | reverse complement strand
AAAGTTGCAACTAATAGCAAATAACTAATGCATTTTTAGTTCCATTTTAGGTGTAGTATTGCCTACCTATAAACATATCCAGACCGTTTAGCGACTGCGAACTGGCAGGATTGTTTATCTAGGATAGGATGTTAATATATGGTTTGTAGCCAAAGTTAACAATAAAATCCCTACTACTAATAATAGTGGTTCAGGTTTTATTAGCGTAACTATTGGTTAGAGCCAATATTAAATGTAAAAGAGCTATACCTGAAAATTGGCACTTCAGCCGAAAATCTGAGATCGCGTATCGTACAAATTAGGAATTAACTTCAAAATTTAAAATAAAAATTTAAAAATTCGGTTCTAGTAAAAATCGGGTTAAATAAATATTAAATAAGACATATCATATTACCGATTCAATTGCACAAACGTTCCGTCCCGAGCTAGAGTGTTTAAATGCATTGGCTCAAAAAGGAGCAGCGTACACGCATTGCTTAATCCAAAGTGTGTATGCACAATATTAAATAAAGTTAGTATTTGTCGTTTTCGGACGTCACAACGCGGCGTGAAGACGCAACGGTCATTAATACAAGTATTATTTTTACTAAGATCAAAATACTGTAATTTCAGTAAATATTAAGTATCTCATTTTCTTCATTAAATCGTTGTAAATAATCTATTCAACTGGTGCGACTCTCTAGATTCTCTAGAAAAATTGAGACAAACCATTTCCGATGTAAAATTGTTTGAACTTTCGATTTATGTATTCAGAATATAAAAAGAAATGCGTATTACAAAAGTTATGTTTGTTTATTTAACACAAGAAAAAAAAAAAAACACGAAATTTCATGTGAACAATTTTTTTGATTTGGTATTTTCTTATCGAAATCGTTCGTAGATTTCTGTCGTTAGAGTAATTTTTGCGCCCATAGACCCCAATCTTTAAAGCCTCGTCGGAATTTTTCGATTTCATTCATTACAAGCCGAGATATTGTACTTTAAATGTTGGAAATAATGCCTAACATCTAAAACACCTACTATTTCGAATTTTTACAGTATACGAGTTAGAAAAAATTTGGCCATGAATCTAACTAATTTCTCTGTAAAGCTTATCTTTAAAGCTGTAATTCAATTTTTTCGTCAACTATGTACGATTTTTTTAAGCCGAGATATCGCAGTTTAAAGAAGAAACTTATGTATTGATATTTTCATGCTTTGCACCAATGTGAGAATTTACAGGTTAGTAGTTTAATCTACTCGTATTTCTTGCTCATGTATTGATCCATCTTTTATGACACAAAGTGTCAGAAGCTCTATTTAACTCAAGCGCCTTTTATCTGTGTACGATTCATTGAGCTTCTCGCATGAGTATCACAAATAGAATTGTAGACCTCGACGGTCATCGTTGCGGTCCGAGAACAGACAAAGCAGAAATTCGATTTTTAGTCCCATTTTTGGAACGTTAACTAAGGGGCTTATTTTACTCTCACGTAAAAATGAGGCCTAAAATCAAATTGTACGCTTATCGCATGAAACAGTAGATGACACCACAAGGGAGAAAAAAACTTGGACAGTCCAGAACTAGTGTAAATTAACATCCTAAACGAAATCGAGGGTGGCAAACACGAGGTCTAGGATGGCTAATTTGATTCCCGAGTAGCGTATACTATTTTTTTTGCCTAACGAGGACGAAAATACAACATTCTCGAACAGGTGCCGAGAGAGAAAGTGGTACTTACGGCCTGCTAAGTAAAAAAATACTTTGATATGGTAACCTGAAAATTCGATTTAAGGTTCAGTTCGTATAATAAAAAATCTAAAAAAAGTCATTTTACGTTAATAAATTGAATAACTGAATTTTACAAATTAAAAATCATACGAAAAATCAGAGTTTACGTCTATGATATAAAAAAGTTATTCGTCAAGCGGACGGGAGATTTCACGGCCTTGTGACAAAAAATACTATTATTTGATTTTACGATTAGATGCGGACTACATTTCAATTTTGTAATAGGTCAGTAAAATTCATTCGAAAAGGATATAAAATTCCTTAATCTTACAGGTGAGAGACAGTTAATATTTGATTTAAATTATTGACACTATTACAAATTCGGGTAGTGTTTTTTTAAATAAAGTATTTTCGAAAACATATGTAAGAGCATCCTTGATATGAAAATACAGATGAATCGTAGATAATCGTGTGAAATAAATTGTTTTAAATAGTCCTAATTAATTATTCTGTCCCACAGGTTAAAACATTTCTTTCACTGTACAAAAGATCTCAGCATTACTGTCGACGAGCAGCCAAATTTTAAGGTCATTTTAATTGACTGTTTCGGATTTTTCTTTCGCTCACGTTTCGGAATTCGTGCAAAGCTTTTTCAATTCAATTCAATAAATGTATTTTCCAAAACATTCGATAAGCTGTTAATTGATCAATTTAAATTATTGTGAAAAATCATATTTTCCAAAATTTTTATTGATCATGTTCGTTGATTCTTTTATCCTCAAAGATTAACGAAGCATTATTGCTTACCTAAAATAGTATCGTATTTAATATGACGAATGTTTTGGAGATATTATTTAAGTTCGAGTGATTTGAGCAATAAAAAATAATTGCTTTTTAGTATTTTAGTTAGATTAAAATCTCATTTTTTTAAAACTCTTTTAGTTTCGAACAAGCTTCAGCATTTCAGTTATTGTGCATCGTTTATTTATCAGTATTTTTGTACCTTTTATCCTAGGTATTCTTTACTCTCTTGATTAGAGTATTAGTTTTAATATTAACTGTGTATTTCTACACTTTTGGTAGATTCTCTAAATTTTCTGGATCCTTAGACGTTAGCGATATCAAATTTTTTTATTATGAAAATTTATGGTTATTCTTTAATGCTAGATCTTTAGTTCATTTTTTAATTCGATAAATTTGTTATCAAATAAATATTAAAATAAGTAAACACGTCGTGGTGTGAGTTAGCGCTTCAATTATCTCTGCCGCTTCGCGCTCGGTGCAAGCGTACGCGCGACCGTGAGCGACGAGCCGGGTTACCGCACCTCCCCACCTCTTCGCGCTTCTCCTTTCTATCTTTCGTCGCCACTTCTGCCGCCCGCTGTAGCTGCTTGCTGATTGGCTCATCTTACAAAATTTTAACAATTAATATTAAAATTAAACCGGCGGCGATGTACTATTTGTGAGTCTGTAGGTCTCTTTCTCGAAACCGAATATTTGTGGGATTTTCTCATTAAAATGCACGTAATGAGCATTCAGGCACTCGCACACTCTACGGATGGTGTAAAAACCTTTTTTCTTCTTCAACGAACCAAGCTGTAAATGCTTATTAAACTCATTAGCATGATTTATGGCAAGAGCTAAATCTGTAATATTTTCGTACACTTCAGAGGGGAAAGAACAGTCATAATACGTAGCGTCGTTAAGATCTACTGGATCCTGTGACGTTGGTCTATGCACTATAGTACCCGTTGAATATAAAAAATTACTCTCATGTTCTTGTATCTGTAGTATCGAGCATGGAATTTGAATTTCTGTTAATCCAACACTCCAGCTTCCCTGTAATCTGATTTCGTGAGATAAATGCGTGGTAAAACAACTTATCTGGATAGTATAACATACTACTGTTACTAGGTAGCACCAGATAAAAATCATCATCATCCATATTGACGCTCAGATTGATGTAATCTTGTCTGCCTTAATCCAAGAGTTAAACTTTTCAGGATAACCTTACCACTTTACTAACAATAAGACCTCTTTCTTATTTCCACGCCCCTTGCTCTTAATTACACGTTCAATTATAAATTCAGAATTCTCTGTTCCACGTTTATGGCCGACTTGCATCAATTCGTCAGGATAAAAATATTCATCTATTTTCTAACCCTCTAAATCGGTTAATTCGTATCTGTACAAATTTTGCCGTTCTGAAACCCGAGAAACTTTGAATATCTACTCACTGTAGTTCTTCTCATAACCTTTTGCAAAGGTGCCTTTTGTACGACTGATGCGTACATAAGAATCAAGCTCATATATATGAGTTTGACTTCGTTGGCGCTGATTCAGAAACCGCTTCCTCAAATTTTGCCGAGCAGTAGCCGCATTGTAAATGTTCACTGTGGCAGGTGTCATTTTTGTACCTGTGTGCAGAGCATGATTGTAGGCTTTGACGATATTTTCTAGTTCATGTACATATTTATGGGTTTTTTTTTGAGTGAAATATCTATACATACGTTCTTTAAGTGTACGGTTTAAACGCTCTACTATTGCTGCTTTTATATCGGGATTTCGAGCTACACGAAACTGTATATTATGTTTCTTAAGAAAATCTTGAAACTGCGATCCTCTAAATTCTTTTCCTTTATCCATTTGCACCATTGTAGGCACGCGACCATTTGATCTTTTTAATATCTTTTCAAATGCAGTTGCGACGCTGCGAGCGCTTTAATCACGCAACATTTCAACCCAAGCGTAGTTAATGAGCACGTCTATGACAATTAGAATATATCAATAGCCATTATTATAAGTTTTGAGAGTCTGCATGTTGCACAAGTCCAATTACCAACAATCGTCAATATTTGAAATATTGTAATATAATCGCGGAAATCTTCGATGAAGAGGTCGGTGTAATGTATAAGCATCTTGATTACTGAATCAATTATATACATGTTTCTTTTCTTTTTGATTAATTTTGATCAAATGACGTGCACCAGCGTAGCTGACATTGTCGGCAGTCTCGTAATATCTTTTTTTGTACAGGTTCTCTTCTAATAGTCTCATCTAATTCGTTCACTTTATCCGCTTTGTTTGCATATGATTTACCCCCTTGCGTCGAGCTCTCAGCGGCGGCAGCGGTGTGTGTAATGCTTCACTCAAATTACTTATATTTGTTGAGCTTTTTTTCTTTGCGACCTGACGTTCAACTGGTCTTAATCCTTGTGTGAGTTTCAGTACTGTTTCATTACCGACCAAGTTCATCGGTGTCTCGGTCCCTGCAATGAATTTAGCAATTTCGGCTCTACTCGTCACTTCTACATTCCTTTTTTTATTTCTCGGGATATCGTTCACATGTTCCACAATATTTGAATGTGGTATTACTTTGCCATCCAGTATGACAGTTCCTGAATTACCGCATTTGAAAGGGTGAGTAACTACGGTTTTCCAGTGTTTCAACAATAAAATTCCTTTTCTCTTATATGTTTTGGGCGCAGTATCGAGTATTGTCTCTTTGGAAATTAGTGTTAATGCGGCCTCCTCAATTTCCTGCTCCAATTCATTTATACCATCTTCGCGTTCTACTTTTTTAAAATAAAGATATCTACGTAAAATCTGTAGATATTTCTGAGCCTTTTCTCTTTCCTCACTCTTAGAGTGTAAAATATCATGCATTTCAGTATCGAGTCGTGAAAGAGTATCGCCATTCATTTGTACATTATGCTCGACATCTACAACATTCTCATCATTGCAAATGTTTTCTCGCTGCTGCTAATGATTAGTAGCATTCGAATACTGAGAAGCACCCTGCTGGTGAGCATCGTCTTGCACAATGATCATTTTACGCGCGTGTTCCATGCTTTTGTCACTCCGACTGGATAGGTGCAAATATTTTTAGTTACGAGCTTGCGCAAAATCTTTTTATACTTTTTTACTC
Organism: Megastigmus stigmatizans; assembly: GCA_900490015.1. Lineage (NCBI taxonomy): Eukaryota > Metazoa > Arthropoda > Insecta > Hymenoptera > Megastigmidae > Megastigmus > Megastigmus stigmatizans. The sequence continues at coordinate 9,101 of UELV01080227.1, read as the reverse complement.
GTGATTTTTGAGAATTGTTCAACTTAACAACACTTTGTAAAACGTTAAGAGCGCACTCACAAATACAATGAATTAGACTTTTGTCGGCTGAGCGAATCAATGCTAAATGCTGCTGGCCATCCGTGTGATAAAGAGCATTTAAAACAGCAACACACTTTTTCGTAAAATGATGTGATAGGCAGTCTCGATGGCTCCTCAACGATGTATTGAGTACACGGTTATTTTAACGAAATTTAGAATGATATTTTGGTATATAGACATAGTGGGTTTTATCGTCGGGAAAAATAGCTGTTTGAAAACGAAATTCCTCCTTTGTATTGTATTTTAAATCCAATAAAAGATAACCGTGAGCCATGGCTGTACTGTCGAGATAAGCTTCCTGTAAGAATTTTGGATCCTCTGGATAGACCTGACGAACCAGATACTGTATCTGAGCACGATTTTTAAGAATGACAATATTATTTGCATTCAATGATATATCACGTTGGCCGCTGCCTTTGTGACAAAGATTTTGCGTAATGAATATAACACTGATATTTTTATGATGACTACCCTTCATCAAGTATAGTAATGTTTGACGATTCACGCATCATGTCGTCGATTACTATTAATTTTTTCTTCTTGTTATCGTTAGAATAGTCGGATGCCTGAGGCAGACCTTCACGATTCTATTGGATTATTTGTATAATAACTGGGCAGTAAAAGTTCAGTTCTATAAGCCTCCTGCCACTCGGCGTAATAAAATAATATTCTGTCAAACTTGCAGTCACAAATATTTGTAAGCGCGGCAAGAAATTGTGTAACAAAAACGGTTTTTCCACAACCCGTTGGAGCACTCACGATACACGTAAAAGGATGTTTCCATCACGTATCCACCTTCCTAACTGAGCGCTCCAATGACAATTCTAGATTATTTAAATTAAATTTTTACCCAGACACCAGCGGTGTCGGCGGCGCCTTTAGTTAGCCTTTAATTAGCCTTTCAAACTCATGTCCCGCGGTACGCAACTTAGCTTTTAGAGCGCGCGGTGCGCAACTTAGTTTTTAGAGCACGCTGCGTACAACTTAGCTTTTAGAGCGCGGTGCGCAACTTATTGTTAGATTTTAGAGCGCACGATTCGTAGCTTAGCTTTTAGAGCGCGCAACTTAGCTTTTACAGCGCTCGCGGCCGTGGAACTTAGTTTTTAGAGCGCGCATATTAGCTCTTGACACACAGCGCGTGTCGGGCAAGTAAATCAAATTAATATTAGAACTAAACAATAAAAAATACTTTTTAAGAGGAGGAGGAGAGGGGTAAAGGTTATTTTATACAAGATTAGAAAAAATAAAATTTATTATATTTATAACATAGTTGTTGCGTCGCGCTCTCGCCTGTCTTCCTAGAATTCCGAGGAATGCGAGCGAGGAATGTTGACATCGAATTCCTCAAGCAGCGCGCTCGCTCGCGTGGAATTCGCGTGGCCACACCCCCTTGGCAGACCTGAGCATGCGCGAGCAGTGAGGGACCCCGTGTGCCGCTCAGCCGGGCAGGGCTATATAAGGCGCTGCGTGCGTCAAGAAAACTCTCTGTCTCTCCAGCCGGCCCGCACATCGGACCAACGTCGTGGGACTCCTCTACCAATTATTATTTAGTTTATTCCGGTTTTGTTTTATACATTTTCAAATAAAGGTATTTCAGCGTTCCAAGAGTGAGTTTTTCATTGCATTCCCCTCGATCGCTGGCCTGAAGCCCAGACCGAACCAGTGGCTTAATCCGCTGAAATCATTGGTCCTTCGAGCCAGATCGGGGTGCTTGGGACCCACGGTCGAGGGAAGGGTTGAGGTTTTCAAATCTGACGGGCTCCCCGAAGCATCTTATCGGAGCGGATAGTCGTCGGCCACACCGGGTGCCAGCGTGTGGCCAAGCTCCCGCGTAATTTCAACATTGATTTTTCAGGAGTTATCATTCATACGCACGGATCCGTGAGGGACTGACACACCATGCCAACCCTGGCGGATCAAGCGGTTCTCAGTACGCGGATCGCTAACTTCAAGGCCAACACGCTGCGCGTAGGTCATGCAAATCTCACCGCTGGGCATCTAAGTAGTCGTCGCGAATACCTGAAAAGGTACTGGGTCACCTTCGAGGAAAATCATGCTCAACTACGCCAAAACGAAGCCTTAGCGAATGACGCCTACTTCACCGAGGATCAGTTCTCCCCCACAGAGTTGGCATATACTTCTGCCCTGGGATGGCTCTACGATGAGGAGGCCCGCGTCGCGGGCTCTACGGCGGCCTCTCCGCTCACGGTGCCAACATCACAGTGAACCAAACTGCCGCGCATCTCCATTCCAACATTTGCAGGCCGTGAGGAGGACTGGGAGTCTTTCCGAGACCTCTTCAGATCGATGATTCATCTGGACGGGAGCCTTACGGGAGTTCAGAAGCTCCAGTATTTGAAGGCTTCGGTGGCCGGCGAGGCCAAAACAGCCCTGGATACGATCCAAGTCACCGAGGCCAACTACCAGACGGCATGGCAGAAGCTCCTCGATCGCTATGACAACAAGCAAGCCTTGACTCGGCGGCACGTGGAGTTACTCGCATCGCTTCGACCCTTGAGGGAGGATAGCGTCGCGGGATTGAAGGGGCCTCCACGATCAGGTCGTCAAGAGCCGAGAGGCTCTCAGCACCCTTGGCTGCACGGTAGAGAACTAGAGCGAGTGGTTCATCGTCTTCGCCACAAAGGGAATGGACCCCGTCACCCGCAGACAGTGGGAGCGATCCATCCAGCGCACGGAGAAACTCGTCACCTATGTCACGCTGGTCAACATCCTCAAGACTTCCATTGACACTCTCAAGGCAGTTGTGGATCACCGGCCTCCCCGTTTGTCGGATCCAAGAGCGAACTCATCGAAGGAACGTCACGACACTAGGAAGGTCCTCGCAACTACTGGCAGAAGCGCGTGCGCGACCTGCCAAAGAGACCATTTCCTCTACCAGTGTCGAGACTTTGAGGCGCTGAATGTCGCATCAAGACGCTCCACAGCGGGTCGTGCCAGAACCTGCTACAACTGTCTTAGTCCCGGTCACAACGCCCAGGACTGCAGATCTGAGTCCAGATACCGCCAGTGCTCACGTCGGCAACACACTCTTCTCCATCCCGAAGATAGTCGAAAAAGAGCCCGAGGAGAACCGCTGGAGGAGACCTGGAAGGAGAAGCGACCCAGACTACCCTCAGAGCCCCTAGCGCGGTCTACGCTGAATCGAACGTCGGCAACCGACTGACTCGTACTGCTCGCGTCCGCGGAAGTTCTTATTTGGAACAGCACTGGAGGACTCCACAAGGCGCGGACACTTATCGACTCTGGATCGGAGGTCAACATCATCGCTGCCCGACTCGCGAAATGGCTCGGTCTCCCGATGCAAGAGAAATCCGCGGTTCTACGCACCATTGGAGGTCACCTTGCGGACACTGTCCATCGGAACATAAGTTTCGAAATCCAATTGAGACCACCAAGAGCTGGTATACTGAGGGTCTCGGCCTTCGTCCTCCAGGACCCAGGCATCGACACCCCCAGCTCGGCGGCCCGGACCGGTCGCTGGAGTCACCTCAGAGGCCTGGATCTCGCAGATCCCAACTTCTCAACTCCGCGGAAGGTTCATTTCGACTTGGGAGCCGATGTCTACTCCAGAGTTCTGCTTGAAGGAATCCGGAAAGGAGTGCGGAGTGAACCCTCCGTCCAGCTGACCTCGTTGGGCTGGATCGTCTTCGGGACGGTGGAAGCCCCCTCAAGGACTTACGAAAAGTCGACCTTCGTTACCGGTCCGGCAACGGACGATCAGCTACGCGACCTCTTAAAGCAGTTCTGGGAACTTGAGGAGGGAAGGAGTATGTGCCACTCACCAGAAGACATCGAATGCGAGAGATTATTCGTCGAGGGCCATTCGAGAGATGCGTCCGGCAGATATATGGTCCGTCTGCCAGTTAAAGGAGAGTTTCGCCTGGACACTGGTGAGACACTTCTGGCAGTTCGACGCTGTCTCAGGCACACGGTGGCCAGGATGCGGAGGGATCCAGAGTACGGCAAGGAGTACAGGAAATTCATGCGTGAGTACGATGATCTCGGCCATCTACGGTAGGTCACAAATGAAGATTCTTCGAAGGAGGACCGTGTCTCGTACCTACCCCATCACGGGGTCTGGCAGAACTCCAATCAGACAAGAAAACTCCGCGTGGTCTTCAACGGCTCCCACAAGACACCATCTGGGGCCTCTCCGAATTCTCTGCTGCACACTGGACCTCCCTTGCAGACGGAGTTAGTGGTGGTCTTCCTGCGATGGAGGCTCCATCGTTATTCCATGGTAGCAGACATTGAGAAGATGTATCGCCAGGTAGTGGTCGACCCTCAGGACATCGATCTACAGCGTATCGTCTGGATGGATCCCGAAACTGGTAGAGAGCGGATCATGTCATGCTCACCCTGACTTACGGGACCGCTTGTTCCCCATACCTGGCGCTGCGGGTTTTGACGCAACTTGCCCGCGACGAAGCGCACCACTTCCCCAATGCAGCGAGAGTCCTCGAGGAGTCAACCTATGTTGACGACGTCTTCAGTGGAGGCGACGACATCAACGCTACCCGAAAACTCCGAGACGAAATTATCAGTCTCTTAGAAAAAGGTGGATTTCCACTAAGAAAGTGGGTCGCTAATCATCCAGACCTCGTCGAGGACCTCCCAAGCGCAGCCAAATTGCGCCCTCAGTGGAAGGACTTCGGATCCGAACAACCGGTGAAAACACTTGGCCTGGGCTGGGCCCCCACTGAGGACGCGTTCAGATTCACGATGCCAACCTCTCTGAAGATCTCAAAACCAACAAAGCGGATCATTCTCTCAGTCATCGCAAGATTGTTTGACCTCCTCGGCTGGATGAGCCCGATCCTCATCACACCCAAGATACTGGTGCAGGACATGTGGCGCTGCAAACTTGGGTGGGACGATCCCCTCACCGCAGAACTGGAGACTAGTTGGAAGACCTTCGCCACTGATCTAGAAGCTATCTCCTGGTTGCGTCTGCCTCGATGGCTAGGCACCACTTCAAAGAATCAGTTCGACCTCTACGGCTTTGCGGACGCCAGCCAAGCTGCATACGGAGCGGTTGTCTATCTTCGGGAAATCGCCGACCATGAGATGTCCGATTCGAAAATCCTGGTGGCGAAAACCCGAGTGGCTCCAGTCCGTATCGAGACAGTCCCTCGGTTGGAACTCTGTGCAGCCGCCCTCCTAGCGAAGCTGCTGCGGAAGGTGAAAACCGTATACGGGCATCGAGTCAGGCAAGTTCACGCATGGTCCGATTCTTATCGCTAACCGCGTCGCCCAGATCCAACGGGATGCTCCTATGGCGACGTGGAGATATGTGCCTTCCGAAGACAACCCCGCAGACCTCGCCTCTGGGGGGGGGGGGGGTCGCTGCAGATGCCTTGCGTCAGTAGAAGAAATGGTGGACAGGACCACCATGGCTGTCTCGAGGAGAGGAGTGCTGGCCCCAACCTCCGCAGTGCTTCGCTGCCTCACGACAGCCTCAAATTCAGGAACAGACGCAGGCGCCACCTGAACCAGTGGATGTCACCGCCAGTTTCTCCACTTTGGGAACCCTCACTAGTGTCGTCGCTCGCTGTCTCCGGTGGAGCTATAGACACCGGCCCAAGGACAGACCACTATCGTCCCATCCATCGGCAGCCGAACTATCAAATGCCTTCTTTGTCTGTGTTCATCTCGTACAGAAGACGCACTTCCAGGGAGAGCTACAGTTCCTCTGCCAAGGACGTGCAGTCCCACGGGGCAGTCCTCTAGGACGTTTAAACCCTTTTCTGGACCCAACTGAAGTCATCCGGGTCGGTGGCCAATTGGATGAAGCACATTTACCGTAACAACAGCGTCATCCAGTGATCTTACCAAAGAAGAGTCATCTGGCCCATGGTGGTCGATAGAGCTCACCGAGCCTCGATGCATGGAGGCCACACCCTCACCTACGCATACACAATCCGCGACACATGGGTCATTGGCGGCCGCGCCCGCGTCCAGGCCTTCGTGCGGAAGTGCGTCACCTGTGCCAGGAGTCGACCCAGGAGCTCGAGGCAGGTAATGGGAGACCTCCCTCAGGAGCGGATCACTAGAATTCGTGCCTTTGCAAGAACCGGCCTCGAATACGCGGGGCCCTTCTGTCTCAAGGCATCCAAGGGCCGGGGCATACGGATCACCAAGGGCTTACCTCGCAGTTTTCGTGTGCTTAGCGACGAAAGCCGTTCACCTCGAGATCGTCGGGGACTTAACAACGGACTCCTTCATTGCCGCTCTAAAGCGTTTCACAGATAGAAGAGGCAAGCCCAGTGAAATCTGGTCGGACAACGCTACTACCTTCCATGGCGCAGATGCCGAGCTAAGAGCGATGTTGAGAGAAGCCGAGATCGACTGGGGGTTTGTCTCCGGCACCTTAGCGAAGGAGATGATCATCTGGCACTTCATCCCTCCGGCAGCCCCCCACCTAAAAAAAGTCATCGGACAACGTCCGCTCACCTATGAAGAGATAAGCACTCTCACCTCTCAAGTGGAACTCATCCTCAACTCCAGGCCGCTGAACCCCCTTTCCGGAGATCTCGATGACCGTGGCATACTGACGCCAAGTCACATTTTGGCGGTGTTGGCACTCAATGCGATTTCGGAGCCGTCCGGAGATCATGCTCCCGAGAGTCTCGATCACCTACGACATTGGCGTCTAGTGCAAGCTCTCCGGAACCGATTCTGGGCTCGTTGGTCTTGCGATTAACTGAACACCCTCCGCCGTGCGAGATATCGCCTTAGTCTTCGACCAATATATGCTCCGATTGGGCCGCTGGCCACTGGGCCGAATTGTCTCGATACATCCAGGACGTGACGAGCTCATTCGCGTCGTGACCGTCCGCACCCACCCCGGCGAATACGTATGGCCAATCACGAAACTCCACAAGCTATCCATCAAGTCGGACCAGCCGTAGTTGCACTTGGGAGAGTGCAAGGCGGGCGGGATGTTGCGTCGCGCTCTCGCCTGTCTTCCTAGAATTCCGAGGAATGCGAGCGAGGAATGTTGACATCGAATTCCCCAAGCAGCGGGCTCGCTCGCGTGGAATTCGCGTGGCCACGCCCCCGTGGCAGACCTGAGCATGCGCGAGCAGCGAGGGACCCCGCGTGCCGATCAGCCGGGCAGGGCTATATAAGGCGCTGCGTGCGTCAAGAAAACTCTCTGTCTCTCCAGCCGGCCCGCACATCGGACCAACGTCGTGGGACTCCTCTACCAATTATTATTTAGTTTATTCAGGTTTTGTTTTACACATTTCCAAATAAAGGTATTTCAGCGTTCCAAGAGTGAGTTTTTCTTTGCATTCCCCTCGATCGCTGGCCTGAAGCCCAGACCAAACCAGTGGCTTAATCCGCTGAAAACAATAGTTTATATACATTTTACATACAAATATATACAGTAATATTTAGCTTGTTTTGTAGCCGAAGGGTAAGGAATATTAAGGTGTAACATAACGATGCTTTTTCAATACAATAGAACAAGTTTTAGTTTCGTCAATTGTTACAACTTCGTGCAGATTAGTTCGGCGAATCGGTTGAATTTTAATCTTATATTTCCATCGTCTGCGCACTCATCGGCGGTAGTCTCTTGCATACAACCCTGTGTGGCATCTAATAATTTTTTAACACTATCAAAATTTATTTTCTGTGCGTTGGAAAAGTTCAGTCTTATACCTTTGATTTTACAACATTCAAACTTTTTATCACCATTCTCTGCTAATTTTGGAACGCCCAAGAGAAAACTTTTAAATATGTACCTTCGCCATATTTTTTCAACACATCTGTCATGTCGCCGAGTTTTGAGCCAAGGTACAGCATATATTCGCCATTATATCCACGCAATGTGAATATACAGGAGTCCGTGTCATAATAAAGGACTCATTTACCTAACTTTTCCAATTCTTCGTAAAGCTTCAATCGTGCCTGAGCCGTTGTATAAGCCGCAATGACTACATTTGTATAAGAAGCAGGAGTCACTGCCTCGTCTTTAAACTGCCAATTAACATACAATAACTTGTCATTTACTGGAAGTAAATCAAGCACTTCTTTTTCAGGACATGCGAGAAGTTTCAGAAGACTCTCTCGCGATTTGATCACCTCTGTCTGCTTCAAATGATTCGTTCAGCAAATTTCCCCCAAAATGAGTTGAGACATAGTTTAGCAATTGCTCGTAAGCCTGAATTTTTCTCAATTTTCGTAGAGTCCAATCGAATACCCTCATCTCGTTCGTACTGCTCGATATATTGAGTTTTTGTCGTTTCGTCGACGCACCAAGATGGCCAACCGCTAGACACCTGTTTGATTGCTAGAAATGTGTCAACATAATTGGCAAACAGTCCCTGGTTTTACTGACTTGATCGAATCACGTCATTCGATATTGCCATATTATGAAGATCTTGGTTACATCTCAACAGACATTACAGAATTTCACCATGTCGCATAATTTTTTCGAGATTCGAGAGATTCAGAGTTTTTCCCTCGCAGGTACTCTTCTCCCACCACCAATGCTCGCGGCAGACATTTATTGTCATTGTTTTTTATGGTTAATATAAAACGCTGACCTATAGAATTTATTGTTAAACCTTTTTTTCGAAATCCCTTGCCGGCAGGTACATTTAAAATTGTTACAATTAAGATAAAAGTATCGTCGTTTTGAAAAGACTGATTACTTTGAACTGAACTACTAACTAAAAGCCACAAGTCGTGATACGAAAAATTCTCAACCGGTCGTAGAGAAAGGCCAGCCGGGCCTTGTTCAAATCTCCGACTTCTAACGCTTAACCCTATCATATCAAGCGGCTCTGTCAAGCTTACGATATAAGCGTGAATGTCCGTCATAGCTAATTCGAGCCATACAATAGGGTTAAGGTTAATTGGTGATGGTAGAATTTTTAATAAAAGCTTTGTACCTGTTACGCCGAATCTACGCATGTGTTCCCGAGTATTTTCATATATAATGAAACGCTCAATCCGATCCCCCTCCTCAGCCGCCTCCCCCTCCTCCTCCC
>UELV01080199.1:0-10878 GCA_900490015.1 Megastigmus stigmatizans | reverse complement strand
GGCTGGGCCGTCTGCCGCTAGCTGGGCCCTTGTCGCCGCTCCGCATTGACGGACGTGCTTCAGCTCGAGCTCGGTCCGGGCCACGGCTTCTTTAGCTGCTGCCGCCAGCCTCCCTCTCTTCTCCCTCTCCTTCTGCGCCCGCCGCAGCTTTCGTGCTTTCTCCTCGTGGCGCGCTGTTTCTTCCGCTCTGCGAGTCTTCCAGGCCGCGAGCTCGGCGAGTTCCTCCCGGTAGTTTTGGACCAGTGAGACCCACCAGCCAGCCCTCTCTTCACCGCTCGTGAAGTTCCTCACGAAGGTGTCGAGGGCTGCGAAAGTTTCGCTTTCGAGCCTGGTGGCCTCCCGGTGCTTGGTCCGGGCCTCGACGAGCGCGGCCTCCACGCGCTGCCAGCCACGCTCGAGCGGGGTGAGTCGCGACTCGGCGCCCCCCTCCTTCGCGGCTGGGGGCTTCTCGGCCGTCGCCGCGGCGGAGTCTTCCTCCCGAACTGTGGCGGTGTTGGGCCTCCTGAGTTGGAGAGGCTGCGCGTGGAGGTCTTCCTCCTCCGTCTGCGTTGCCGCCGCCTTACCGCCGCTAGCCAGGAGTTTGGTGTTCGCCCCTGGCGCTGCTGGAGCCGGTGCCGGAATCGCTCCTTTCGGCGGTCCTGGGAGCACCTCCTCCAGGCCTTGAGGTAATCCGAAGGATGGCGCGGTGGAACTCTCACCGTGAGTCTCCTCAATGACTACGGTGGACGGTTTCTGCCGATCCGCGTCGTCCCGGCGGAGCTCCTCCTCCGTGTCCCGGAGGGCGTCCATCGCCGTCTCCAGCAGCTCGACTACCACGGGGTGTTCCAGGTGGTAACCGATCAGCGAAGCCCCCAGCTCCTCCAGCTGCTGGCACGTGAGATGGATACTCATCTGTGGGAAAAAAACAGAAAAAAAACGTTGGTACTCACAAGTTCGCTACATTCTTTTATTCCCGTTGCAGCGCACGGTTTCTTAGCCGCCTTGGGGATGCGGAGAGTTCGGTTGCCCCTGGGCGCCTTTTCTTCACCGGGGGCCGACCTCGTTTTCGAACCGTGGACTGCTCGGAGTTCATTGGGTGTTGTTCGGTGTTGTCGACGGGGTGGGGTGATAACACTAGCTTCTCGCAGGGAGCGTTGTTGTCTACAGAGGTCGGCTCTGGGTTCGTTTCGCACGCTTTTGGCGGGTCGCTCATCGCCTCTTCTTCCCCCGGTGGTAGTGGTTCCCCGTCATCTTCGTCTTCTGGGTCTTGCCCTCCGACGTATGGTTTTAGATCCTTGGCGTGTACGTTGTCCTCTACATGACCGTCGGCAGCAGTTCGAGCCTCTGGTGGCTGTCATAAGGTATGGGCCGGAGTACTTGGGGGCCAGTTTCGCCGCTATACCCTGTGCGTCTGAAGATAGAACTCGGTTCTGATTCCATACTTGGTCCCCTGATTTAAAGGTGGGTTCTCTTCTGCCCGCATTGTAGTACTCCGACTGCCGTTTCTGCGCTTCTCGACTACGGCTGGCGGCTTTATCCAAGGTTTTTTGTAAGCCGTCCATCCTCTTCTGCCATGCTTCGATTATTGATTTCTCGATTTCTCGGCTGCTACAGTGTCTTGCTCTCGTCGGGAAGTGCCTGGAGGTATTGTCTGTCTGCCATAATTGAGCAGTGCTGGGCTGATTCCTGTCGAGCTTTGTGTCGCCGTGTTCAAGGCGAACATTAGCTCCGGCAGCTTTTCGTCCCATGTTCGGTGGTTTTCCGTGGCGTACGATGTTATCATCGTCTTCAGTGTACGGTTAGACCGCTCCACTGGATTCGCCTGTGGATGATATGGCGGCGTATTGGAGTGGTGTACCCCACGTTCTGTGAGATACTGCCTTGTTTTTAAATTCCGTGCCGTTATCTGGCAGAAAGACCTCCGGAGTGCCGAAGCGTAGGATCACTCTTTCGTTCAGTTCTTTTATTACACTTTTTGCGTTCGCTTTTCAACCCAACGGGTGAAGAGATCCTGTAGAACGAGGATGTATTCGAATCCTCTGGCACTCCGTGGTAGTGGTCCCATGATGTCTCCTGCCACCACCTGCCACGGTTTCTCCACTATGCGCCTGCCCATCAGGCCGAGCGGGAGTTACTGCTCCACTTTGCACCGCTGGTAAATCTGGCACTTCCGAACGTAGTTGCGGACATCTTCGTAGAACTTGGGCCAAAAGTAGTACCTCGTTACTCTGGCGAAGGTCTTTTCTCGCCCAAGATGTCCTGCCGTCGGTTCATCGTGACACTCACGCATGACATCGCGCCGGTGTTCTTTTGGCACGATCAATTTCCACGCGTCATCTTCCTCGATGACGTCTTCTGAGTCGGGGCTTTGGCGGTGTAGGTATAGGTTTCCGCCTGTTAGTTTCCATCGAGGATGCTCGCTAGGTTCTTCCCTAGTTCTTCTGGCTTGCTCGAGGTACCAGGGGTCTTTTGTACCCTCTGACCATGCCAGCGCGCTTATCGCTGGCTCTTCCTCCTCGAACATCCTCGACAGTGCGTCTGGGACCAGGTTCAACGATCCCTTCCGATGCTCTACATCGAAGCTATGCCCTTGTAGTTCCAGAACCCATATTGCTAGCCTGCTCGTAGGGTTCTTCATCGAACTGAGCCATCTTAGGCAGCTGTGGTCGGTTACCACCTTGAAGTGGTAACCTTCGATGTAGGGTCGGAATTTTTTAATTGCCCAGACTACAGACAAGCATTCTCTCTCTGTCACGCTGTAATTTTTTTCAGCTGGTGCGAGAGTTCTGCTGGCAAATTCCAGGACATTTTCATCTTCGCCCACGGTTTGCATTAGTAGCGCTCCGAGACCCGTGTCACTGGCATCTGTTTGCACAATGAACGGTCGTTCGAAGTCTGGTCTTTGCAACACCGAGGCGGATAGTGTCAATGCCTTCAGTTGTTCGAAGGCTCCTTGTTGTTCGTCCTTCCACTCGTACTTCTGGTTTTTCTTCGTGAGGCGGGATAGTGGTTCAGAAATTGTCGCGAAGTCCTTCATGAACTTGCGATACCACGAAGCCATGCCCATGAAGCGTCTGAGTTGCCTAAGGTTTTTCGGAGCTGGATAATTCTTTATCGGCTCTACCTTGGCTGGATCTGGTCTGACCCCGTCTCGGTTCACCAAAACACCCAGATATTTCACTTCAGGGCGGCAGAATACGCTCTTGTCGCGATTGATCGTTAATCCTGCCTCACTGAGTTTCTGGAGTACGACTCTTAGGTAACGCAGGTGGTCCTCGAATTCTTCCGAGACGATGATTATGTCGTCCAGGTAGGCGAAAGCAAACAGTTCCATGCTCGGGTCTATGAGCTGGTCGACGAATCTCTGGAACGACGCTCCTGCGTTACACAGTCCGAACGGCATTCTTTTGAATTGGTATAGACCCATACCCGGCATTGTGAAGGCCGTGATGGGTCTTGACTGTTCTGTTAATCTTATTTGGTGGTAAGCCGCACTGAGATCTAGTGTGGAGATGTATCTTGCTCGGCGTAGCTTCCTCTGCATATGGTCCATGTGAGGCTGAAGATAGGCGTCCAATTTTGTAACTGCATTGACTTTTCGAAAATCAATGCAGAACCAGTATTTGACGTTTTCCTTTCTCACCATCACTATGGGACTTGACCAGCTGCTGGATGAGGTTTCTATTATGTCCTTGGCTAGCATCTCGGCGACTTGCCGATGCATTTCTGCCCCCACCTTCGGCGAAACTAGATAATACTTCTGTTTTATCGGTTTCGCCGTGGCGACATCTATATCATGTTCGGCTAGGTGGGTGTAGCCGCAAGGTCCATCATTCGGTGGTAATACCTCGTCCAACAGCGTTTTCAGCCGTGCCAGTTGCTCTTCTGTTACATCTGCCACTCCTAGCGATGCCAGTGCTGCGACGCCACTTCCTATGGCGGCCACCTCCAGTGGGGCATAGGCTCCGGTCTCCTTGAAGAGTAGCTGGTCAGTGTCCGGATCCAACACGGCTCGGAATGCTCTGATGAAGTTCACTCCAACATAGCATTCTTCATCGAGATCGGGAAGGATCGCTACTCTTACCTCTTTCGTTAAGCCTTCTAGCTTGAAAGGCAAGAGTACGTGACCGCGCAAAAGGACTCCTCCTCCCGTCTGCCAGTCTAACCTCTCCGACTTCTGTCTGGAGAAGGCGTCTTTCCAGACTGGCTGCGATCTGGAGACCTACTGGACCCATGACTGTGCTCGAGGCTCCTGGATCGTAGAGCGCTCTGAGCCGGTAGTCTCCGATTTCCACTTGGAGCCACCATCGGGTTTCGTCTTCCGGACGATATTTTGGCCCTTCTTCATCTTTTCTGGGAACTTCTGCCGGTAGCGTTGAGGCTGTATCCTTCTGGATATGCTCGTGCTCTTCTGCCGGGGCCCTTCTAGGTCCCGGCTCGGCAGATGGTGGTGCAATGGGTGTGGGTGGTGCGGTAGAGACCCCCTCTACTCGCCCCCCGTCCCGTTTCCCGAACAATCTGGGCAGTATTTCGGCCACAGCCGTGACAGCGTTGTGGTTGTTTTGAATCGAACCTGTGGCGGTCCCTCCCCTTTCTTTCCTCGCTGTCTCGACGTCGCCCTCTGCTGTTCCTCTCATCCCTTCTGGGTGAGCTTTTTCTTCTAGGCCGGTTCTCCAGCGGTTTAGTTGGGCCTGACTCTGCCGTGTTCCGGCTTTTCTGTAGGACCGCCTGCAGTTTGGCATCCATCAGCTTCGAGATCTGCTGGATCCAGTCTGGTTCTGCGGCTATTGGCGGAGTCATGGCCGCCGCTGCCACTTTAGCGTCGGCATTTGTTGGCGTCGGCTTGTTTCTGTACGCCATTTCCGGACACAACGTGGTTTCCGCCTTAGGTGGCATCCTAAAGGCCTTTTCGTTTTCAATGGTCTGTTCGGCGTCCGCAGCTAGCATGAGGAGCGTCTCGACTGAGTCGCATTCTCTCCTCTTTACTTGTCGTTGTAGATGCGGGAGCATATTACCGTACAGCATGTCGAGCTGCGCCGTTTGGTCCGGAATTGGCTTCAGCTTCCGCATGATGCCAATCAGACACGTGAGGTAATCTCTCACCGGTTCGTCTGGACCTTGCGTCTTGGCATTGACTTCTGCCGCCAGACATTGCTGGTATCATTGGCTTGTGCCATACCAGCGTTGGGCTGCCCTGGTAAAGTCAGTCCAGCTGGTCCACTTGTTTCTTTCGTTTTGGTACCACGTGGAGGCTGTACCGGTGAGTAGCTCTGCTAAGGCTGCGAGCATTTCCTCATCTGACACATTCGCCGAGGCGTGGCAGTCTTCCACTCGGCTGAGGAATATATCGATGCTCTGGCTTTTCTCGCCAGTGAATCGGACTTGCCACTTCCTCACAATACCGCCGATGCCTCTGCGTGATCCAGAGGCTCGGTTCCATTGCGAGCTGCTGTTTCCGCCCCAGTGACGCGTGTCATTCTCTCATCTACTGGGGCTTGGTCCTCTCTGCGAGGAATTTGGCTCAGCTTGGTATCTGTGTGCTTCCGTCCTAGTATTTGCCGGTGTGTCTGTGTCCTGGGCGGTTGTGGCGTAGGCATTTCTGTGCCTCGTGTCGTCCAAGCCTCTGCCGGGGCTGGGTATTCGCTGCCCCGGCTGATCGCCATTTGGTAAGTGCAGATGTAGGCGGGTGCTCTCAAACCCTGCTCTTAATGAGCTCGTGTCCTCTATGTGGCTCGGTGTCTGCTCGTAGTGACAGGTGAAGGTGCCCTGGAAGCCGACCTGTCTCGTTCTTTCCGGCTCCACTCTGGTGCTCGATGCAGGTGGCGCTCGGGACATGTCTTCTACCTTCTCCGTCAGGGTTTTTACCCTTGATATTATATCCGCCAGGCATAGCGAGATGTCTGGCGGGAGCTGAAATGCCGTTCCATAGTGACGATTCAGTGGTCTCGCTACCCTCTTCGTCAGTGGCACGTGATGTCACCGTCGGCGGATTTGGCCCTGGAGCTGTGGCGGTGAGGTTGCCTATCACCTTCCATCTGATGTCAGCTCCTCTGGCAGATACAGACCAGGCATCTGAGTGTCATCGACTGCATCACTTCGTGGCTCTCTCCTGCTGGTGATTAGCGTGAATCGTTTTTCCCTTCTTCTCTGTATGGGATTTTCCGTCTCCACGCATGCTACAAAGTCTTCTGCTGTGTAGTTTCCCAGCAGCCACTGATGCAGTCGGCTGGTTTTTCCCAGCCGGGATCCTGAGTCGTTGAGTTCCAACGTCTCGAGGTGTTCCTAAAGCTCACCGTTATTCAGGTTGAGAATGTACTCCTCAACCGCTTGTTCAAGTTCTTCGCCCATATCTAGTCTAATCGCTTTTCCTTCTTCGGTTTTTTTCCTATAATTTTCGGAGTCTCTTGCTGATTCGTCGCTGCCTGTGCGCAAGGTCTATCGCTTTAAAGGAGCACTATCTTATTTGGCTCTTCTAAGCTGTCCTTTCAAGGACCTTCAAAGCCGCCCGTATACAGAGGCTCGTATATCGGGTGGCGAGAGCTTACCGAAGTTGTCGGTTTCTCCTCGCTGGTGGTTGCCTTACTGAAATTTCCGCTTTCGGGAGGGGGGGGGGAGAGGGGAAACAAAAACCTGGTTCTACCTTATAATCCCACGAAGATTCTCCTTCGAAAGGACAACAAAAAAATTATTTTCTTGAAAAATACTCAAAAATTCGCGGAGATAATTTTTCTGAAAAAAAGTTGGTAAACTAAAAAAAAATAATTTTTCTGTAAACCAGTTAAAGATTGAAAAAAAACCAGTCTTCTGCGCAAAGCCTCGGTGGTACATGCCCTTATAAACCGCAGGCTGTAAAGGGCTTTGTTGACTTTTTTAGTTTAAACTGACAAAGATTTTCTATTGGTCTTACAGTCTAATCAATATTAATGGTCTATCAGATTGCCCTTGTTTATAATCACTCCCGCAGAATCTGAAATAAACTTATATTTAGACCTGAAAAAACGTATATTAGTGAAGGACAATCTGATCGCCCCCCACCAGCCAAACCCCCTACGTTTCGAGCGCGCTCCAGCTCCGCCTCAGGAATCGGATTTTTTTTCATAAGGAAAGTGCAATAACAATAATTCAAAATACTGCAAAAAAGTGCAATTGATGTTCAAATATTACGGAAAATTTTTTTTCATGATTCTAAAATATTTAATCAAATATTTATTCTAAAATATTTAATAATTATTTAATCAAAAAATTTTAATTTATACAACTCTTCACACCATAATGACATCAATTACAAACAATTTAAGACCAATTACATCAAAATTGATCAATCGGTTGGACCTGTAGGTTACGCCAAAGCCAAATTTTTGAAACTGACACAACATAAGATAAAATGGGCATAGAGGCTTCTACTAGAGCTCATTTTGTCAGGAATCCAATATACTTTTAGAATATTATGTAAAAATTTTACTAATTATTATAATTTTTTTGTTTTAGGTGAATGAACATAAAAAAATTTATAGGTGTACTCGTATACCCCCTTTAAGTAACTTTCTTTAAAATAAAATAATTAATAAACGATGAAAATTAACAAATTATAAACAACAATGAAATAAAGTGGAATAAAATAAAAAAAGATATTGACGAAGAATAAACCGCATGGATTCAGGACTATTCGAAAAAAGATCTTATAGAAATCTGCGAACGCTTTCAAATTTAGATTAATAAAGAAGATAATATAAATAAGATACGCGATACAATAAGAAAGTTTGCTAAAAATATTAGAGATACTAGTTTGGTCAGAAGCAACAAAATACGTCGCTCACCAATAAAAGCGTAAGATACTGTGGCGAATCTTAGTAATAACTTAATAACACAGGGAAACACATCAAGTATTGATAAAAACTTGGGCGCTTTACCCAAACAACATACTTTTATTATTGAAGACCAACATATTTCTTTCGATCTAATTAACATAAAACAAGAAACACCAGAAAACAATCTGACTATAAACGAACAAAATGTAACACCAAGTACAGAACTGAACTTACAGATCGAAAATAATTTAATAGATTTGGCACCAATAAATAATCAACAAAATATGGCTAATAAAAGGGCAATGAAATTACCTCTCAAGGACGTAGTAAATTTGGTACAAGAGGTAGATGAAGAAAATTTAACTAACATTTTAAAAATAAAATTAAAAGGACAAATTTATGAGGCATTGGAGAATTCTCCTATAAATAATATAAATGATTTAATAGCAGCAATAAAAACTTTATACCCGTCAGAAGAGGATATTTATTAAATCGGGGGTAAATTATCTCAAAATTTTCAAGAGAGGGTCGAATCAGTTATTGATTTTACCAATAGAATAAAAAAAGTAATAAGGCAAATGAAGGAATTGAAAAAGGCAGAAGCAGGACAAACGGGGCCAACAATAGCTGAGTTCAACAGGATTCTAGATAAGGATGCAATAAAATATTTTAAAGACGGATTAAATCTAAAACTACAAGGAAGCATTGGAAATCACGCAATTTTAGAAAGCGCATCACTTAAAGCAATAAGAATAGAAAGAAAACTGCTTAACCGAAAGAATCAGGGAAAACCAACTATAAACTCATTTGATCAATTAAACGTGTTACATAAAACAGAACCAAACAAGATTTTGACTTGTCAAATCTGCAGAAATAATCAGCACGAGGCTCTATATTGTCGGTCAGCAGCATGTGTTTACTGTGAATCTACGGATCATTTGTTGAACGACTGTAGAAACGTTATGAATAAAATAAAATTAATATGTAAATTCTGCAGTCAGCCAGGGCATCCTTTAGCGCGTGTAAATTCAATACGAAACAAAATAATCACTGCCAATACTGTCAAGAAATGCAAGGAAAGTGGACACAATCCAAATATTTGCCCAAACAAAAAAAGTCAGAAATATGCGACTACTGCAGTATGCCAAGGCATACAATGTTAAGCTGACCAATGATATTGTGCATAAAATGCAATAAAAAAGGCTGTACTTTTAAGAGTCGTACACTGAGAGAAGATAATTTAAGATTTAATATATGCAATTTTTGCGAAGAAAAAGGACACGATATCTCAGAATGTAATATGAAAAAAATTATGCTAAGTGAGTATAACTCAAAACAACAAAAATGCCAGATATGTGATATAACAGGTCACACAGCTAAATATTGTTACAAAAATAGAAATAATCAAAATCAAAATAACGGATCGAATAATGGAAATCAATATAGCTTTAAGAATAATAATAAATTTGGCAATAACAGGAATGTACAGAGTCAAACACAGAACAGATATTGTGAATTTTGCAAAATCATCGGGAGCACAACCGAGTAATGCAGAAAACTGCAAGCACTGCAAAATTTAGTACAGAAGAAAACGCAAACACAGACACAGTGTTCATTTTGCAGTGTAGGAGGACATTCATTTAAAAAATGTAATAAATTAAAGAACGTAGTCGAAAGCATAAATAAATTCTGCAAAAACTGCAAAAAATGGGACACACAAAAGATAGTTGCCTTCGTAGACAAAATAATTCGGGAAACGATCAGACACTTCCTCGAGCGAGTGCATAGGAGGAGTATCAAACAAGAAGCCACTCATAAAAAACTTACAGTTCGTTAAAATAAGCGAAAATAATACAGAGTTACTAAGTTGCGAAAGTATTAAAAAGAACACGCTCGATCGAATTACTGCATCAGTAGAAATTCTGCCTGTACACAAAAACGAAGTAACAGAGGAATGAAAATCGATCATAATGAACGACACTGAAATTAGATCGATTAGAAATCTTAAATATGACAAAAGCAAATTAGCAACTCATGAATATTCATAAAATAATATGCCAATATTTATTTATAAACTAGGAGACGCACTACAATACATCGAAATAGAAAATGCATTTAATAAGAAAAATTGTCAATTATTGATTGATAGTGGCGCACAAATGAATATTATTAAAGAAAAATTCGTACCTATTGAAAAAACAAACTCTAAAAATCAGATTTTATTATCACGAATAACAAATAAAACATTTAAAACTTTAGGAGTCATAGAACTACCAATCAGTAACGTGTATGTTGATTTCCATGTAGTGTCGGAAGAATTCTCTATTCCATACGATGGAATACTGGGAATAAGCTTTCTAAGTGAACAAAAACTCAGATTAGAAGAAGGATATTTAGAAGTAAAAACAAAAAGATATCAAATTAAACCACGCCACATAGATAATCCAATTCAAAAAAATATGAACGGAAAAATTATTAGATCGAAGACATCAATAAATATCGAAGAAAACAACGAAGAGAGTAAAGAAGATCCCGTCAAGTATGATATTTCAATCCAAGAGGATATGATAAACATATTAAATTCAATTGTCAAATTAGATGTACAGCCAGAAAACAAAGTGGAAACATACGAAGATGATACATTATTAAGCCACGGAAACAATAGTGAATTTATTTTAAACGACAACAAGAACATAAAGCATTTCATTTTTAAAATTAACGAATTAATTAACTGTAAAATCAAAGTAGAAAATACTAGTTCATATAATTATCCAACTGTTAAACTTATATGATCGACATACAATAGGATGTGTTAAATAAATAATTCAGAGGCACATATTTTAATATATGTTTAAGTTTTATTTATTACATGTGTACATTCAGTTTGATATACGAGGGGTATTCAAAAAGTAAGTTTCCCTGTGTTGGGAAAAAAATAAAACACTAGTTTTAGGCTATAAAAATAATTTGACTTTATTCTTTTACTCTTAAACTATTTTTCTACGTAGTCGCCTTGGACTTCAATACATTTTTTGTATCTGTTTGCAAGCTTAAACAAACCTTCCTTAAAAAATGGCGTACCCTGTTTTTG
>UELV01080177.1:6879-18915 GCA_900490015.1 Megastigmus stigmatizans | reverse complement strand
CTATTCTCATCATGAGAACATTTACCACCGTGACTCATGTTAAAGACAAAATAATTATAACAGTAATTATTATAAAATTAAAAATCTTTTATAGAAATAATCCTTGGCTCCTTCGTGAATTTTCTCGTTTTCAAAGTTCTATTGTGCTCATTACACACATCTATCTATATCTTACGGTCTCCTATTTCTAATACGGGTTTGATTTTTTTTACATCCGCCACCTAGCGGTAGTAAATCTCATTAAAATACATGGATATATTGACACACATTTCACAGATACTAAAATTTTAATTTCTTATCACCATTAGTTTTGTATTACATATTGTGCATTTATTCCATTTAATAAAATAATAAATTTAAGATAGCGATATTATTTATTCGAACAATGTTGAAACGTTATGCTTAATTAAAACTACTTTTTGTGCAAGTGTAGCAGCTTTATATTTAAAGACCGATTGAATCTATATCATAGATAATTAAAATATGATACACGTCTATGCAAAATTTCTATAGTACAGGCTATTACGTAAAAATCTAAGAATGCGCGTAACTCGCGAAGGGGAGCAGCTTTTAAATTAAACTGATTTTTAATGTCCAAACAATATAGGAACTTATTGCGTTAGCAGATTTTAGATCCATTTTAGTCAAACTTTTTCAGCCTTCAAGCACACCGTGATGGGCCGCGACGCTGCTCGGGAATCCGCATCGAGCATATAGCAGCTGGGCGCAATTGGGCCGCCGCTCCCCCCATTCTAATTAACGTCAAATATTTGCGCGGCCATCAAATGCCGGCAGCCCCTCGCAAGCTTGGCCCCGAACCCGTACCACGCGGAGCACCGCATCGCTATAGCCGTGGGTATATCTGACGCGTATAATCTGGTATTGCAGCCCGCTTCCTGTGGTGGAGCGTGTACTCATCGGTGGCGCCACTGACGCTGCAGCAGTTCCGCGACCTCGGCTTCGAGTTCTCGCGCAAGGTGTTCGGTCTGAAGGAGAAGACGCCGAGGTGGAAGGGCTGCACCGGTAACGTCAACTCGGACTTCGGCATGGCGCTCAGCTACGTCTACGTGAGGCGTCACTTTGACGAGGAGGCTCGCGACAAGGTGAGTTACCAGTTTAGCATATACATATACAGTAGACGCTTTCGGTTAACTTCCAATTTCTCGCGCAGTCTTTTACCTCGCTTATGAATTCGCTGCCTTGTTTACCGTCGGGCTTTTGGGCTTTCAGCACAGAACGAACTTGCTGACTGAGCTTCAGCTTGGCATTGACGCTCATTTTTTATAGTACGCGTTTAAATGAAATTCAATATTAAAAAGAGATTAGACATTTTACACGTTCGTGCTCTTGTTCAAATAGATTATTAAATTCATTGTACATTAAAATTTTTAAATACCTAAAGCCACACTTTGTCGCACTTTGAAAAAAGTAAATCTATCCAGCCGAACAACGTTGACAGTAAAAGAAATGTAATTGCAGGCGCTGAAGATGCTGATGGACGTGCGCATGGCGTTCGACAAAATGGTGGCCGAGCTGGACTGGATGGACGCAGGCACGCGGGCACGAGCCCACCGCAAACTCCACGCCATGCGGCCCTTCGTTGGCTTTCCCGAATGGATAACCAAGCCTGAGAAACTCGACAAGTTCTACAAAGGGGTGAGTTTCTCCTCCCCCCTCGCCCCTCTTTCCATCTCCGACAAATTAAACGGCCCGCGAAATTGCCACTGCCGCGCGCATACTAGTCTTTCTTCTTCTTCTTCTACTACTTGTGTTCACTCTCTCTCTCTCTCTCTCTCTCTCTCTCGCCTCTACGCTGGAGTTCCCCGGCGATTTTTCTAAAAACTAATTTGGAAGAGCAACTTGTAAAGTGCGCCACATTTTTTTACCCCCTTTTTTGTCTTTGTAGGCGCGCACGCCGCACTACGGAATAATGTAAACGCGAAAAGAACGAGAGGAAATTACCGGTTGTGTCAAAGGGAGCTCCGAAGTTTCTCCGATAGGCGAAATGGCTTTATTATACGCTGCGTATGCACTTCTCGGAATTTTCCGTTGCGGTTTCGGTGTCAAAAGATGCTGGTAATGTGTGTACTTTATTGTTCGATAAAGTTAGAGTAGCTTTCAAGACTAATCTAAATTTAATAGATTTTAAGAATTTGTAAAAATTGGGTCTTTTATTCAAACGAGCATCTATTCAGTTATTCTAAAAATAATACCGCAAATATAAACTTTGAAAATATTAGACAAAGTTATAAATTAAATGCGCGAGCAATAAAAATTGAACGTTTGAAAATTATACACAATGAAATCAAGCGAAATGGCGAGATAGCGGAACGGAATAAAAACATTTTGAGTCCCGGCCGTCGACCGCATTTTTTACCCGCAGTACTTCACTTTAATTCTTACACTCTAGTTCGTATACGATTATGCAAAATAATTCCCTTTAATTCGCGCAGACGATAATACTTAAAACGGGGGAAGTCTTAAAATACGTAAAATTGAAATTGTATTTTAAAGTGGTTTTTGTGCTGCATTTCGCGTGTCCCGGCTTTCTTTTAAAAGAGCCCTGTTCCATTAGGGGCCGAGTAGAGCAGTTATTATTAAATTACAGCTGTATCAAAAGATTGCTTAGTGTGCTTGCTGTCAAAATATTCCCTCGCATATCCATAGCTCAAAGAACTTTTCGTTGAAAAATGCATTCTACGACGGATCTTCTCTTCTGCGCCGCTATATGAAATTCGATAAATTTTGACAAATCGCACACACGGCAAGCGAAGTTGAATCTTTCAGATTGTTTCGTCTTAATTGAAATTTCAGAGATGCGGATTAAATCGTAATGCGAAACTAAAATAAAATAAAAGCATCGGCTGCACCTATTAAAAGGCTCGACTAATTTATCAAAGTAAAAATGAAACATCACTCAAACTTTCTCGAACGAAGCTGAACAAGTATACATATACAATTTATAAACTCGGACACATCTGTCCATTGAGCTTTTCATCAATGGGAAGCGGAAATTTTTTGCTGAAAGCAAAGGCAGCTGCTCGCGCTCGGAGGCACAAAGTCCATCGATATAGGGGCACTCGATTGAAAACAGGTCCTGCACTGTAGCATCGGCCCGCCAAAGCTGATCCCGCGCCTGCAACATCTTAAAACGCGCCGCGCTGAAAGCGCCAAGCCCTACTGCAACGTTTCATTTAATTAACAAGCTCGCAAAAGGCGCGCCCGGAGCTTTGTGCGGCCCCTATACATGCACGCGATGCGCGCACACAGAGAAAAAGGCCGTGGGGCCGCTGCGTTTGAAAAGTGCTGCGAGAGCGCTTGAAAACCGGGGCTGGCAAAAGTTTGTCGCGTGCATATGAAAGGGAGATGATGCCGCGGCACTCGAAAATTTCTAACGAGAGAGAGAGAGAGAGAGAGAGAGAGAGAGAGGAAGAGGAAGAGCGCATAAATTAAGCGCCAGCCGCGTAACGGAGGATTAATCGCATTGGTTGTCCGTGGACCCGACGACGTAGGCGGAGGTAGTGGAGGGCAAGCTGTTCGAGTCGTTCCTCAAGCTGACCGACGTCGGGCTGCGAAAGAGCTTGAACAGCCTGAGGGAGAAGCCGGACAAGAACAGGTGGATAAGCACCGGCACCACTGTCAACGCCTTCTACAGCGCCATTTTGAACTCAGTCAGTAAGTAAACAGCTGCGATGCATTACCGCATAAAATACAATTCGTGTTATACGAAGCATCGGGCCGTGAATGCGTCTGCCTGAGGTTTGCAAACGTTGCGGTTCGATGGCTCGTATTATAATTGTGTTTATTAGGATTCCTACTTTTTGAGAAAATGATTTTCAAGTTTTTACGCGATATTGTACGGTATAGCGCGGATTTTCAAGTCAATGTCAATTGTCGTATCGTTGTATTAATTAATTTTATAATTATGGATGCACAGATATTTTCTTTATTTATATAATCCATAAACCTACAGTTGGACATGAGATATACACAAGAAAAATTGTCTCGACATATATCACTGGTTATTCGATCATTAACGATACGTCACATTCAGTCGCAAAGTGAATTCTTTCAGCTCGGACGCACCAAACACATCGACAGGACATTTTACTTTATACGCATCTCATTTTCTCGTATCGAATCAACCCTTCGAAAGCAACGATTCGCCGCGCGGTTGCGGCCCGTCAACAGCCCTGAGCGAACTCGCGCGTTAAAATCAAAAAACAAAAAGCCGAGAAGAGGGAGAGATTTACGTCCGCGGCCAAAAACGCAGCTCGCATAAGAATTTTAGCTCGAACGCGCGGCCGACATACTTTTTGCAACCGCGGCCTCGTTACGGATATTAACCACCACTTACCGCAAACGCGAGCGCGAAAAACGCGACAAAAGTGCCGATCCGCTCTACGTATTATATACATTTATCCGCGCGTGCGCTCGCTTTCGATCAACTTATACATGAATAGCAGGAGTCGCAGCTTAATAAATTCACTTGGGGTATTTATCGGAAGGACATGCACCGACGAGTAATTCCTCGCGACCTAGTTGGCATATTGCATTTATTGAATCTATGTATATATTTGCATTCGGCATAACGCGCCTCACAGTCTATACGGCCTCTATATATGTATACATATTATATGCGCGAAGCAACTTCCGCGGGGCGCGTGTTCGATGCTTTCATATATATATATGCATTACAGGCCTGTTTATTAATAATTCGTATTTTCCAACGACCTTTGATGCACCAGCCCGAAAATTTCTTCGCGCATCACGATCACGCTGATACAGAGATATTTCGAGTGTTTGATCGGTCTACTTAAAAATTTCGCGAATCAAATAGTTAATCAGGAAGATGAATTCGATTATGGCTATGGGGAAAGTGCAGGCAGTTTGAAAGCGGCTGCGAAATGAGGATTTATATACGCCGTTACGGATACACCATGAATTTCAAAATTTCGCAATTCGTAAAGTTTCCGGCGCGTTCCGAGCTCCGATAAATCTTCATATACGCGCTCAGAAATACATACATACATACAGTGCACAGTCATGCACTCATATATAATATATATAGAATACAGAGGGGCACTCGGGAACGCAAACGTCTGTTTATTTTTAAGAATAAGCTGCAGCAGCAGCACATAATACGAGCTGCGAGTCGCGCGGCACATATTCGCTGCAGATTTTAAAAATTGCAAACTATTTTCAGCTTTCCCAGCCGGAATTCTTCATCCCCCGTTTTACGGAAACGGCCTCGAGTAAGTAAAGCTCCATATCAAGGATATTATTATATATAACGCTTTTGCTCATGATGCACGGGGGCCGCCGGGGATGGGGATTTTAATGTTTCATCGTGAAATAAAAAATTCCATACATAGAATACAAAAGGGGCGAGCCGTTGCCGCGTGCGCAGTCAGTAAAAATTTTGCGGGAGGAAAATTTCATCCCTGAAATTCTTTAACTGCGCGCTCAGTGTAATGCTGAGCCCTCGCGGCTCTTCGCTTTTTTAACCGTAACGGACAAAAATACAGCCATTTTTCTCGTTGAGAGAGGGAAGGGCTGCAGCAGCAGCAGCACAGCGATGATGGCCGATTCGCTGCGATTGGGGTAAAGAGGTGTTTGATAAGTGCTTTTTACGCGTTGTTGAATATCGTTCGAAGCGTAACCGAGTTAAAGTTTGATGGCGTCGGCGACCCGAGTGAACTGGTGCGCGCGCAAAGTTCGTTTAATTGAGTGCGCCGCGCGCGCTAACCGTATAAGGACGGAAGATTTTCGAGACTGCACGCACACACTGCGGCGAAGAGTCGCGGGAGTTAACTTTCGGCTGGAAGGGACAAATGCGTTAAAATGTAGCTTGGATCATTTCGAATTTATAACTTATTCTTTTTCCAAAATGCGAATTGTTCG
Organism: Megastigmus stigmatizans; assembly: GCA_900490015.1. NCBI lineage: Eukaryota > Metazoa > Arthropoda > Insecta > Hymenoptera > Megastigmidae > Megastigmus > Megastigmus stigmatizans. The sequence continues at coordinate 13,011 of UELV01080177.1, read as the reverse complement.
GCTGGGGCGCAGTTCGCGTTCATCGCGCTTACGTTGTATTCTAGAATTTTTGACGAATACCAGGCCGGAACAGGGTCGACGAACAGTAGTCCCTTTTTCAAAAATCAACCGCAAATGGAATTTTTTATTTCCGCGCGAAGCACCGCACGTGCAACGATCAAACATCTCCGAGGCTGTAGCTGCTGATATGTACAATATAATACGCGCACGATTAAAAAGAGATCGTCCGCTTATACTCGGTACGCAGATTAATGCCAAGAAGCTGCTAAGACCGAGCCGAATTCAAAATACTTAGTTGCCGGTGGCAAATGATGCATGTATAGCATCAGTAAATAGTTACAATATCAGTATCATTATGCATAGCGCGAGCCATGATGCATTAGCCCGGGACCCATTCAGGAGCAATGCGCAGCAGCAGCAGCAGCAGCAGTTTGCCAACTCGACCCTCTGTCAACTAGCCCCAATTTCACCCGCTCCACTAACAACAGCCATAATGCAAGCGACAATCAATTACATCCATTGCGCAACTCGACTCTTGGCTATATAACATCTCGAAAAACTGCGTGTACAAGCATCAGCGGCTCGTGTAAATGCGGAAAAAATAACCGAATCTCCGCGAGATCCAGAGCGCGCGTCGAGCGGGAGTGACAGCTGCCGGTATACCTGATACGATATAACGAGACGCGCGTCGAGCGCGGAAAAATCGCAGTAGCTTGTTTTACGAAATGAATTTTCAAAGAGCCAATCAAAACGAAGGCCTGCGCCTCCCCCTCAGTCCATTTAGCTGTCCGCTCGATCCATTATATCCGCTGCACATACATGGCTACTTCCGCGTGAAGCTGTCCGGCCGATAATAGACTGGCTGCAGTTTACGCATCGAGACTCTCATTATGCCTGTAGCGCGTAATACGTCGAGGGACATTTTTATGGATACCCGGTTGTACATGATTTTAACCTGCCGCCTGCAAAGTACACTTTGACCATATTTATTAATATATTCGTCGCATCAATTTATCCTGCTAGTAAAAAGTTTTCTTTGTCTTCGCTGCTCCATAGCGATTAAAGACGATCAATTACAATTTTTAATACCGTCAATATTACTATTGCATGATTAGTCGATTAAATACGTGCCAATTGCGCATTTTCAATGAAATTCCAATAAATCAGCTTAAGGTTGTTGCTATATGTAATAATTAGGTTCGTTGTTGTGCATGCAGGGTATACGTACTGCTCTAATACCTGTAGTAGCTGCTACTGCACGACCAACAATCACATTGCACGTAAATCAGTCGACTCGCACGCCACGATCAATATCATCCGCTGACTCAGCCTCCGCACCGTCCAACACTCCTCGGCTCTGCCATCGTTTCATTAAAACAATTAATCTCATTAAAAATTCCACCGCTGCGAACTGCCCATCAGTCACTTCTCCGTCGGCCCTCAACTTCGAGTCTTGCGAAACTAACGTTCCATTCACTGACCCCCTGCTCATCAAAGCTTCATCGGTGATCGCCGATCCTGTATGGTCGATTAGCCTGTAAAAAATCAAGCAGCCCTATTAACAAAAGCTAAAATACCCTATCCCAGCGCGTAATCTTCCTTATACACGCATAGTCGAGGGCCTGCATGCACGAGAGTCCGATCGCGAGCTGGCAAAATTGCCAGTACATATATGTATAGGCGCCTGCGCACAGCTCGGACCATTACATACACACACATATGTATATATATATATATATATATATATGTATACAGTAGCTATCAGCAGCCTAATGGAAATTCTTCAATTATTCCCCAGATCCATAAACTACGGAGCGATGGGTGCGATAATGGGGCACGAATTAACGCACGGCTTCGACGACCAAGGTAAGTGAGTCGGGTCGATTTAGCACGCCAAATGGCAGCAGCTCCTGGCCAGTTCTGGCCCCATTGCCTGCCTGCCTGCCTGCCTGCCTGCCTGCTTCTCTTGTTCGCCGTGTTCCTGTGTGTGTATGTGTGAGTGGGCAGGGAAAGGCAGGGCAGGGCTTGTATTATATAGAGCGCGGAGGGAGAACGGCCGCGTAACGAGCGGCGATTTTACCTCAACTATTATACGCGATTTCGGCGCGATCCCTCCCGATACGTCTATTACGCATTAGAGCGGACCTGGAGGAGAAGCAAAAAGCCTGGAGAACGAGATAATTAATTATTTGGAGCTTCGGGGAGGCTGTGTAATAGTGTTAGGGCCTATGTATACAGAGTTAAGGGCTTTGTTTAGGTGCGGACACTTTGTTTAACGCGCCGCTGGATTATGCACCGCTTACGCGGCCCTGTAATATCGTTCTTTGAGTTTGATCAACTTTTAGCCAAAGTCCATTTACTCGGCGAACGAATGCGAACGAATATCGTTTCTACTTTCTATACTGCATGCCCATTGTTTCTGGGTAATAAAGAAAATCACTATACGCGTTTCATGGGTTCATAAAATCGAGGGCTGATTCACTTTTAGTACGAGGCAAGAGTTTTTATGCAGCTCGAGACATATGTCTCTGGGACGATTGTAGTGCAGGCCTGATAAATTTAGCACGAGATATTCTGCGCTGCGATCTATTTTTACATTGTTCGCATCTAAATTTTCAAACTGACAATAGGAAAAAAAATAGAAAAAATCTAATTGATTTTGTTGGAGTGCAGAATTCAAATTAATTTAAACTACATTTCACCCGTGTTACGGAAGTATTCGCTGCACGACTCGAGTGATAGAATACAGAAGTAAAAAAGTATGTAATTTTTTCTACGTGTAAGTAAATAATTGGACAGCGGCAAAGTGTGCGCGAAAGTTTGGAAGCAGGCGTTACTTTTGCTCCGCGCGATGAAACAAATTTTCCAAAACCGGGTGTAACATTACCGCGCGGGCGAACTTGTCGCCCGCGCCATCCAATTATTTACTTTCGCCCGTATATATAACTTTGGTATATTACACACCTTTCGCTTTGTGCAATAGGTGGAAAAATTTAAGACAGTACTCCGCGGCAGCCAGCATACTTTTACCAAGGCCCAAAGGCAGGGAAATTTGACAAACTATTAATGCGTTAATTAGAGCGCGCGGCGCTGAACAACTTGATGTCTCCTCGAAGCTGATCCGCGAACGCGCGCGCGACAGAAATAAGCGGGAGAAGTAATCCGGACTCGTTTGACCGGACGAGCAACAATATTCAATTGGAAATCAGAGAGCCGGCAATTATTTGCCTTCCTCGCGAAATACGAATACCTAAGTACACGAGGAATGTAGGATATAGAGCTGGTCTCGCTATTCGCTGCCAACGAGCTGTTAATTATGCGCACTCTGTGCGGATGCAAACTTTTATGAAGCCGCTTCCTTCCCGGCGTAAAAAGTAAAGAAAGGGAGAAAGAAAGGAGCTGGCGAGCTCGCGGAAGAAGCTGCATTCTTAATTTATGCAAAGTGGCCGTGTAACGAGCGATTCTCACCGAATCGTCCCCGGATCCAGATATATATATATATAAGCGGGGGCTCGCGGTAAATAAAAAAAAAAGCAGACACCCGGGGAGCAAAAGTGGAGCGCGAGTATAGGGGGGCAAGAGCTGCTGGGAGCAGGGGGAAAAAAGGAGCAGGAGCGGGAAGAAATAAAGAGCGAGTCTCTTGTCTCTCTCTGTTCTGCAGGTCGGAGATACGACGAAAACGGCAATCTGCGACAATGGTGGAGCGACGAGACGCTCCAGCACTATCACGCTAAAGTCGAGTGTATTATCAAGCAGTACAGCAACTACCATTTGCCCGAGCTTGGTAACAATTTCACGGTAAGTGTTTCTTCCTCCCTTTCCTCTTTCTCTTCTTCTCCTCCTCCTCCCCATCCTTCCTCCTTTCTCCTTTTTTCTTATACTCTCTTTCTCCTGCATTCTACCCCTAAACTATGCATGCCTCCTCTATATCTTTCCTCCGGTAATCTCTACCCTATCCTCCTCTTTCTCTCTCTCTCTCTCTCTCTCTCTCTCTCTCTCTCTCTCTTTCTCTCTATATATATGTGTATACGTGTTACTTGTGCTTTTTATTATTTATACAGTTCGGAATTTCGAGACTGGCTGAGCTTTTCGTTTAGTGCAATGCTGCCGCTGGTCTCCCCTCTTCCTCCCCTCTTTGCCATCCTCTCTATCTTCTCGTTACGCGCTGCGCTTTTGTTACTTTTCGGGCTCTCGCGACTCTCGTCCGAACTGTGATTTCTTCCTTTTTTTCGGCTATATTTTTTCTTCTTTTTTTTACTATGACCGTTTGAGAGGGGTTCATAAAGGATTTATTTTAGAGGGAGCCTCGGAGGAAGGTTGCGCTGTTGGCTTGAGAGATCGTTCCGAGTTGAGAATTAAGACTTTGAGAGAGAAGTCGCTACAGAAGCTACTTATGTGCGATCGATCACTGACTCGGGACTTTTTACTTGGTTTACTTAATTATTAATAATAAAGTTTCATGCTTCTATGTAAAATGTCTTGAGCTTTCGCTGATTTTTCTTTGCACTTCAATAGTATTTCTATAAAATAAAAGATAAAAGCAATATACAACCTAGTCTAAAATAATTGAACTCGTTCGCTGGAAAACAAGGTAGTTGCTCAGCTCGAATCAAAGATTGATCAATATACAATATAAGCTTTTGTTTTACTTGTGCGCGCAATTATTTCCCTCGATGATTCCGCGTATTTGTAATAAGCTTATAAATATGTATAGGTAAACGTATCGACTTATATTTCCGTGCTCATTCGAGAAGCGTAATTTCTAATTGCATTTTCCCGATGTACAAGCACAGCAGCAACAGACATGGAAGCTGTACAATGCAGCCGGGGCTGCCTCCGCGCTCTCTAGTTGTTTCTTCAGTGCAGATATATCAGGGGATGCGTTCACTTGCAGCAAAGTCCTTGAATCTTGAAATAAAACTCCCGAGGTTATATTTTATTGTGAGCTGATACACACAAGTCCCGGCTATATTTTCAGGATTTAGAAAAAAAAATATATATATTTTTTATATGGCTTCTTTTTACCCTTTTGTCAAAATGCAAGGTCGTTAACAAAGAACTAAAAGCAAACAGTTGTAAAAAAAACCAAGAGTCGCCAATTTCAGCGTTTCTATAGGTTCTTTCAATTTCACCTTTCACAAAGTGTTCATTTCATCTGCAGATCGTCGAGTTTCCCAAGTTTTGATACCTATCATATCCTCCAAATATTTTAATCAATATAAGGTCAATGTTAATAGACGTTAATTGCTCGTAAAACTTTATAACTAAGTAAAACAACAACACCAATTTGATTTTAACCAGCCAATTTGTTTAAAATTTTCCAACGTTTCGACCATTTCGTCCAAATGGTCATCTTCCGGGCTATATAAGTAATTATATACATATTTACAAAGTATGCATACAAAGTAGATGTTTTAATTTTGTTTATAGAGTAAAATTTGCATTAAATTTATAATGATTAAATTATAACTAGGACTGTTGAAAGAAGTGGGTAACCAATTAAGTATTATAAAAAAAACGTGTTGAGTAAAGATGTATGTAGGACCTGAAAAAGTTTCAAGATAAATAATCTCAATATTAGTTTATTGTTAATCATCAATGATTTATATACCGAATACAGCTAAATATCTGTTGTAATAAATTAACAATTTTGCTGGGTTATTTCTTCTAAATCAAACATACCAAATTTATTCTTCTTTTAATATCTTTCTTTATAGTGTGTATAATTTGCGCTAAGTAGACCTAAGCATATACTCATTTTTTTGTAATATTAACGTAATATTATACGCAAGTCATCTGGACAAATGCTAAAAGAATGTGTTATTGCAAGTGTATGTACATATAAAACGAATCCCAAACATATTCAATCATGTAGGTTTTCTTTTGGTCTCTCTTTTTCTGGTCGTCAGTTTTTTTATAAAGTGACTGAATGAAATGCTTTTTTTACCGAATAGAATATTGAATCAATTCGAGTTTGAAGGGGCATCGCTTATATGCATTGCGTCATCGATACGAAATGGTTGATCCTTGTGATGACAAAATGTGTGGTACTTGAGATTACCTTTCCGATTTGTTCGGTATGTACAGTAGTAACAGCAATAACGCGGTTTCCTCCCACACTCGAAAGTTTTA
>UELV01080174.1:0-27482 GCA_900490015.1 Megastigmus stigmatizans | reverse complement strand
GAGAGAGAGAGAGAGAGAGAGAGAGAGAGAGAGAGACGGTTACGGTTTGGCGCGGAGTAATCGATAGTTTCATTAATGAGAATGGCATTGGTCAACGGAGGCCGCGCTATGAGAGACGGAGCTTCAGCCGAGACACCTTCGGGGTTATCGAGCGCTTCGATCTTTTCCTTGGCACGCGACTCTCTGCACTGCACGTGCATGTGTGCGTGTGTGCACCTATGTCTGCAGAAGAAGAAAAAAATGGAAGCGGGGAATCGATCATTATATAGGTGTATCTTGAGATGATTTACCGGTAGACTGCATTATAAAGGACTTGCAATATATCGGTGCTTAGACTATTGATTGTCACATTTGCATTTTTGCCGGGACGCGTGTTCCTTCCGGAGGATCGTATACACACCCTAGACTTGAATCTAACGGACCGGCCGACTTTATATTATTATTATAAACTCCCAAGCGCTTTGTATCTCGTGTCATCCTTTTTTGCTTGCCGAGCTTGTGTAACGCGCCGTGCCGCATTAATTACAGTTTCGATATGGTATAATTCAAATTCGATGATGATGGTAGTCGTGCTCGCGCAAGCGGCGCCTTAATTGCATCTATATGTATAATACGAGAGCCGCGACGATTCACCGCCAATATTATCGTGCGCGCGTGTGTAGGTGAGATCAAGGCTTTATATTCCTGGCTTTACGAGAAATCTTATGAAACTCGGAAGTTAATTTCAACAGACTGCGGGAGCGCACGCGAGTATAGGAGTCTGCTGCTGCTGCTGTTGCTGCTGCACAAAAAACGTTCGCGCCGCAACTGGTTTGTATTGGAAAAGCTTGAAATGCGTGTAACCCGTTATTGAATATTGAAAATATTCGCATACAAATAAAGTACTTAATTTGTTTTTACTTAGAACCGGCTCTTGTACTCCTATACGTGGCTTTTTTTTTCTCTCGCTTTTTTGCTTCTTCCACCCATTACTTCTTTATTAGTATAACACGGCATTTGTGTGTCTCTGTGCGGTATAACGTAATCAAGTACGCATCAAGTTGATGCCGAAAATAACTTTGTCTACTTTGTGTCGTGTCGGTGTAGCGGCTATTATATTATACGCACTGCACGTTGTCGCCGGAGAAACTTCTTGTGCTTTTATAATACGATTTAACGGAATTATAATACTTGATTGCCGGCGCTTTTTATCCGCGTGATGTTTTGTTGATACGGCGCGCGACGCCCGTTGACGCAATTCTAAATCTACACAGACACGAGATAACAAGTTTTTCGTGGGAAAACTAGGAACGAATTAGCAGTATAGTTAATTCAACAGCAGCAGCAGCTGCGGAATAGTCGCGTGCAAAATTCGAGAAATCGAAAATCAGCAGCGCACACATCGCGGCCGTTACGCTGCACGTATATACATATATGGACACTCGGCGATAACAAAGTCCCGGAAACTTGTACAAAAACCTTATAAATGTGGAGAAAAAAAAAGTTTTCCCGCTGCAGGCAGGCAGTCTAAGTGCACGGCAAACACACTCGACCAAGAGAAAGAGAGATAGCAGCCTAACCGACTCCTAAGCTGGAGTCGCAGGGGGGAAAAAAGGCCCGCGATTTTTCTCATCGACTCTCCGGACAGCGCGCCTATACCGTCCTGCGCACTCGACGAGCGACGACTCTTGTGCAAACACCGAGGCGGCTGCCGAGTTTCTTCCCTAGCGCGCGCTCGCGCCTCTTGCCCTGTGCAAACATCATTGTGTGTGCCGCGAGTAAGCGAACTGTTTTGTACGATGAGCGGGCTAACGCGCCGGAGCTGGCGGCCTTTTCAAATGCAAAAATCCCGCAAAGACGACGAGGAGCTGCCGCCGCGCGGTGTTCCGGGAATCGACGTTAACGACGCTCCTTTCACCCGGAGCTGCTGTATATATGCGTCCGAGCGGCCACTGACATCGTAAATTTACCTAATTTCGGTGATTTGGGAAAATTACGTTGGCAATAGCTTAATTTTTGACGGCCGCCAATGGGATGTATATATGCCGCGTGCTACGTGTGATCGGTGCAATTTTGCATGCCAAGTCGAGGCGAGACGTATTAAAATCTTTCTTGGGAAATATTTGTAGGCTCAAAAGTGTATACGGTTACGAGTGCGGATAAGTGAGATGATAAATAACCAACGAGTATAACTGCGCTTTGAATAAATCGGTCTCTTTATAGTGGATAAAGTTTCGGGTCTATCGATAGATTTCGCACGAGAGCGGAAGGACGTGGTTATCCCATTGAGAAAAATGCAAATGCCGCGAGAAAGGCGGAATGAAAAGAGACATGTTTACAACGCCGCGTGGCAACGCGTGACATCTTATACACACTTATCGGCGACACTCAGGAAGTTCTAAATCCTATACTATTAATTCGGAAAGGTGGCCCGCGATTCGAGCTTACAGATAAAAATGTTAATGCGTCATTTGTCGCGCGTTAAGCCCGAACACGCGCGCCTATGGATTTTACCTGTATAACGATAAATTCGTCCGCAGGAAGAAGAAAAAATAAAGCGAGACTAAAGGAACGTAGTAAAACACACACATCTCGATTCAAGAATTTTGTTTTCAGGTTCTACCTGGCTACTGGCTAACGTTTAGCCTGGCCGTATATAATACCGGTTTTTCACGAATATCCACGATTTATTATTATACGCCGTTGCGCCACGTGCAGTCAGCCACACGTGTATATCTAACGCCTTCCATTCATTCAGCGAAGAAGCGCCTCAAGAGAAAGAGAGAGAGAATCTCCCGTATAATAGTGGTGGCACACAAATTTTCGAAGAGGTGTTTTTATAGCGCCCAGATCTTTTACTTCCTCCTAAATGTCCATTAAAGTGTCAATGTTGCATTATTTCGGAATGGCCGGTTCTGTAGCGGCTGGAGCGCGGCTCAGAAATGTCGAAACGCTTGTTAAATCATTTTCACACTTCGGATCTATCAGAGGCCTTAGACGTATACATATATATAAATCCGCGTTTTAGAGCGCCGCGGTGAAAAAGTATTGCCGTTGTCCTATTACTTTTTCGAGAGTGTAAAATGGTCTTGCGCGCGCGAGAGAGAGAGGTACTTGGATTTTTTCTCTTACGGGAGCGATGGTTTGGCGAAAAAAATAATGATAAGGCGCGCAAATTGTGGGCTCTTAACGCGCTCCCGGCCCGTATATTTCTCGCGGATAAACGTTGATTTTTACGCTTTTGTTTACTATGACTGCCGTACGGCGATATTCGGTGTGCATAGGTATGGGTTTATCGGCCGCTATTGCCATTTTATTATTCATTGTTTGATTATGAAGTGAAAATTTCAAAATCGATGATCTTGTTTCGGTAATCTTTTAACGAGGCTCAAAACGGTACTGGAAATAAATTTTGAAATAATTGAACTTGTATACTTAATAATTAACATAAATCTTGTACGGTTAGTAAATGTTAATTCTCCGATGAAGTCATAGTCGGACTCGGTACCTATATATTTTTTACACATGTATACGTTACAGGATATATCCAGTTGCCGTTTCATTAATATATTTGCCATAAATTAAGATATAGACTTTTCCACTCGAGTTTAGAAATGTTTGAGACAATGTTTATGACGTAGAGCTTAAACGGCCGATCGTTTATGGATACCGAGGAATGATCGCATCGTATCTCAGATTAGTCCGTAACGCATATATCGTATACGAGTATCAAATACCGAATTCGAGCTCGCAATGCGAGATTGAAATAATTTCGCAAAAGCGCCAACGAGGATGTTGGACGTACGTATATCGATCGGACTCACCGGCGCAGGCTCGACGTGAGTCGGTAGGACGATCGGCGGCTGGTGCACCTTAGGCGAGTGATGGGGCCTGACTATCTGCCTCCAGGGCGAGGCGGTCACCTGGTTCGCCACCTGCCTCCTGGGCAGTCGCCACTTGCAGCAGCTCTCCCGACAAGTCAGATCCTCGCCGTAACCGTCCGGCGGCGGCGGCGGCGGCCTCTTGTCCATTACGATCGGCCAAGGCGTCGTCGCCGGCTCGGCTGCCGCTGCCGGCGTCTCTCGACTCGTTCCCGGCTCCTCGGGATGGTAGACCTGCAGCGGCGGGGCCTTCGGTCTACCGGCCTGTACCGCCTCGCTCCACATCCTCAGCTCGAGAGGATCGAGCTGTCGCTCGGCGTAGGCTGCGTAGGCCGGTGGTCCGGCTCGCCACTCCAGCTCGTTCACGTTGGGCTCGCCGTTCCGCCAGAACCAGCTGGACGGATACTGCTCGCAGTGGAGATACGGGGCGGTGAGTTTGACGTCCTTGACGTCCTCGGGGCCGTGTTTGCGCTCGTCCGGGTGGCTGTAGGCGCGCATCGCCGTTGGTAAGGGCGGCAGTCGGATGCGCAGGGCCTCGGCGGCGCGGAGAAAGGCATCGAGGCGGGGCCGCGGGACGGTGGCGCTACCCGTGTAGACGAAGCCGAGCAGGGCCGCGAGCTCCGGGCCCTCCACCTCTGCCAGGATCACCGTGATCGGCTCGCAGTAGCTGCTGGTCTTGCTGTGCGCCAGGAGGACCTCCTGGAACAGTGATCAAAGGGGGGGATCGGTCAGACAACTTCATAGTACAGTGTTTTACAACGATTAATAGAAAATCGTTCTATTTATATATAAGCATTATATATAGGAATTGATTAAATTTAAACAGAAAGTTGGAATTATATTCGTATCGTTGATTACACCTTAATCTATATTTAAGTGCGGTTCAATCTGTTCCACATACTCTTTCATCTGCATATGAAATAAGTTGATATTATAAAAATCTAGGTTATACTCATTCTAATGAAATGCATAGAATTCTTCTACGGCGCAGCTCGCCATAAAGATCCCGTATAATAAAAATGTTAAAAATAAAGCCACGTCACATAGAGCGGCATATGAAGCAGCTCTCGCGCGGGAAGCTAAGCATAAAAAATCCCTTTTTCTCCTCTCTTGCCCAGTTGAAAAGCGTAAATCAGCAACGTATTCAGCGATATCTCAGGTGGTGCGCGGCGGTCAATACAATTCAATCCCGCCGCGGCGATTTAAATAAAGTCGCTATAAGCCGCCTCTATCCCATTAATATTGATTAATTTTCCGTGGCGATCGCGACAGGCATGACTAAGCTTCCGATACCTGTCGATAAATCTCGCCCCGAACGATTCAACCTGCACACACGCACATACACACATACGAAAAAAAAAAAAATTCGAAACCGCTCGTTTGATACACGGGATTCGGCAGCTACTCTTGCACTTGACGCACGCGTCGCTTATAATGACCATTCGCATATAATACATGTATAGCTTTGAGTCGCGCGAGCGACGAGTTTCTGGTCTACGTATATATAAATATAGAAAGAGTCGTACGACTGTCGAGTTATGGAATTGGCCGTTAGTCAAGGCGCGATTCTGCGCCGCCTCGAGATTATAAAACGGAACGCTCGCGATCGCTAAAGAAAAGGCTGACCCGAACGAATCGAGAGAAGAGCCGAATCTGCGGCCCAATGAAGAAATCACGAGATCGTCACTTACACACACACACACACACAAGGAAGTATTAGCATATTTCGGAAATCTAATTATGCGCTCGAGTCGTTTCTGGTCTGATAAGCACGCACTCGGCGCAGCGCGAATGATTTACACACACAAACACTGCACGGACACTGCAGTCGTGGTTATCTTCTTCAGCCTCTGATTTAATTGATCTCCGAGGTGGCGTATTTAATATCCGTATAAGCACAGTCGAATATTCTATATAGCGTTTATAAAACCGCGTATGTATACATACAAGGTTCGCTGCCCATACTCTGTGTGTATACATAGAGAGGGTTTTATAGCGTAATTTATATACACGCGGCTCGAGCTGATGTATATATGCATTACCGGCGGCGCGCGGAAATTTCGCTATACACGTTGTACATTGCGATGTGGATGAGGTCGTGTATACGAGGGGAATTGCTCTGCTTGGCTATTTATGAGGGTCGATTAGTCGTTAATTGCGAGTCGTAGCGCGTCTATGCGATTGTGTCGAAAGAATTCGTGGGTGTATACACGCGAAAGAATGCTTTTGTGGGGTTCGATGACGAAAATTCATTGTGCAGGTATGCGCATATAGGTACGATTTGGCTGCATAATGAAGGTAAAGCTCGGCGTTTGTATTTCGAGGATTGAGGAAATTTTAAGGAGTGTGTGTTTTTGGCCGCGCTTTTTAGTCGACGAAATAGGCGAAATATCTGTCCCGCGATGTAAACAAATATTTGGATCTATGCAAATCGGTTGGCCCTGCAATTACTTTCCGCGTTCGTGTACAAAGTTTCGACAAACAGCTTTTTGCCACTTTTATAAATTACCATTTCATTGGCTTGCATCGTTAAAGCGCTGCACTCGCTGCCGCGACGTTATACAATAAGCGGTTGCGAGCAATGCTCGCTTCAAAGTTTCGCATCGGTAAAAAATCTCTCTGTAAGCTTGACCAAATTTAAAGAATGCGTTTCCATCATCTGGCGCGTACATTACAGAAACGCGGTGCTGAAGCAGAAGTAGATATAGATTCGAGAGTCCCAAACCCCTTGGGTGCATAAATCGATAACGAAACCACCTATACGAGGAATAATAACGACCGAGAGATATTGCAGTTTTCTATAGCCACGCGCAGTAACATTTCGGTGCAGAGTGGCATGGCATTGCAGAAATCGATGGTAAAACAAAGGCGAGAAATGTGTCGCCTGGTGCGCGCGCGCAAATAAATTGGAAAGCGTTGCAGCGCGCAGCATGTAAGAGACGGCTCGGGCTAAATTTCTCAAGCTCCCCAAAGAAATGGGAAAAAAAGGCGAAAAACTGAAAGCCGAGAGAAAAATGTCTCGTGTCGGACGGTTGATGCGCATCTCGTGCGATTTCACCGCCGTGCGTCTCGCCTGTACACATATGCGCGCGCGCGTGAAAGGCGGCGCTGGCACACGCGTGTTTTCTTGCCCCGCACGTCTACGTTGACGCAGAAAAGCGGATAGAACTGTCGCTGCTGCCGCTGCCGCTGCTCTGTGTATGGTATACGTTATGGCCGGGGCGCACCTGAGAATTCCGCGGATCAGCCGCCGCTGCGCCGCCGCCGCTGCCGGAGCGCTAGCTAAGGCCCATTTGTCCGATTGTCATGACTGCGCATTTATCTTACTCTCGTTTGTATATTATATAACGACAATGGGCCGCTTCTCTCCGCTCTCGCGCAGCTATTATTATACAGTCAGCGAGCGGTTCTCTACACCTATAGACGTCTCTCGCTCTGCCACCTATTATATATACAATCGCGAGATTCACGCTCTATGCTTTCTTTCTTTCTTTCTTTCTTTCTTTCTATCTCTCTCTGTATAGCTGTCTAGTCTGTCCGTGCCAGCTCCTCTGCAGCGAGATTTTTCCTGACCGACTATATTTATATATCTGGGTTGAAATTAGAAAGTCAAGTTTTCGCGAAATCGCTCGGCTCCGCGTCTATATACGCGTGGATTTTTTCCTTTTGTTTTTCCACTCCTCGTCTAAACGTGTTTCGCCCATTGGCCGGGACAGCGTTGGTTTTCGTCTCTCTTGCGGACCACAAATGTGACGGGCAAAAATTTACGATCTCCGTTTGTGTGCGCCCGCGCGACACGATAATTTGTCTGGAGCCGCGAGCCGCTTTTGCGCGGAGTGCAGCTATACTTTTTCGGTCGCGGAGACAGACGAAAATTAAACTGTCATAATTCGGGGCTCCGAATCGTTATGGCCTATACCCCGTATAACGATCGAATTCTACGGCTGCCAACGTTCGATGCTCGGTGCACAGTGTTGGCAGGGCGCGCGGAGACCTTTTTCTCTCGCGGCCATTCAATAAATCTCTCGCGGAATTTGGCCAATACGTATACAGCTGCAGCAGCGGCTGTTCTCCAAAAACTAAAATCACATCGAACGTCGTTTCTAGCCAGCGTTGCAACGCGGCACTAATGCAGTCGACACGCGATAAGCCCGCGCGCAGCGATCTGATAAAACCGCCTCGCAAAGGAATGCGCGCACGGATCATCTTTGTTGTATGCGCTCGCGCGAGGCTCGTATATGCATATATAAATTAATAGTGGCGGCCCTCCTCGGTTTGCGCAAACGGCACCTACTCCTCCCCTTCGCTCAAAATCCCAAGGAGGAGATCGGCTCGCGCTCGCGACTATAACATCTAAGCAGCAAAAGCAACAGAAAGGCTGCTGCAGCGTGACGGCGCGCGTCTGAGCTAAGCCATTTGGCGCGTTTGATGCATCGCTCATTGTTTGCAGCCTCGCGCCATCGCCGCCGCGAGTTTATGATATCCCTGGTGCAGCCGCGCGAGGCACTTCATCCGCACTCTCGGATAAATCACGACGACGGAGAGTTCGATTTATGGCTGTTATATACTCCGCGTAGGTGGCGACTATAAAGCCCTGCGCAGCTGTATGCGTGCATGTTGCGATATATAGAAATTTGCCCGACTTACAACAAATTGTCGGCGCGACTTGCGAGAGAGAGAGAGACAGAGACGTATATTGTGTTGCGACCGCGACTATATTCAACGTGTAACCTTAATTAGCTTACGTTTGCGTCATTTTGTCGCTAGCTGCACGCGGAATAATCGCCGTCGATGCTGCACTCGTGTATACAATTATTAATTCAAGACTTGCCCGCGTCACACGTGTGTATATAACAAAGCGGCGCCGAGCTGTACAACAATGCACATACGAGTTTAGCTAATATACATGCGTGCACCATTGCGAGTATAGATACATTCGTTAATTGTATTTTCTGTATAGGTATTCGTGCATTGTAAGGTACCGCGAATATATCGGCTTTCTGATTTATATATCGCAGGCTGCCCGCCGCGACACCTTATCGCGATCAACCTCATGCCGATTAATCATTCGAAATGTATCGTAATTATTATTAAAGCGATTACCCGGCCTAATCGTGCACTTTTACTTTTGCAACCATCACCTCGTGTAGCTGTGTATTATAGAGAAATTAAACATATATCTGCATGTATATATTGGCCTGAAGCACAGCATCTATTACCATTGCTGAAATGAATTTGTATAGAAACGCGAGGTCTACAAATCCGCGATGAAGAGTTAATCACAGTTTCAATATTAGATTCCTCAAAACAAAGTATATTTATTAACTATTTTTCTCCTGGATTTATTACTCGACTCTTTGAATGTATATGCAAGCTTCATCAACCTCTACATCACTGTACGCGAGGAAAAAAAGGGAAAAAAACGCTGAATGAACCTACTTTTTGCGAAAATTTTCACTCACCGACTAGATCGTATATCTTCCTTCGCGGTCGACCGAGCCCATCACGACTACATATATACACGCTCGTAATCCAATATATAATAGTATAGAGAGCCGCGCCATAGCTCGAAGAGAATCCGTATCGCGGTGTGCACGCGCGCGATTAATAATGAAATCGTGCGCAAGAGAGAAAAAGGTCGTGAACGATGTGTCGGTCTACAGCGTCGGCGACAGCGCTAGACAAATCTCTACGGCCACGGGGTACCGTTCTATATATAGCAATTGTACAATGTATATGTGGAGCTGTGCAGTAGGTGGGATGAAACGATTTTCCTAGAGAGAGGAGAAAGGTGTGAGCTGCTCGTCCTCGAAAAATCGGCGTTAGAGAGGCGAAACACCTTCAACCTTGACTCGCGCTGCACTCCCTTCCTCTGTGTTACACTTGTATATAATATGCAGACGGATAGAGAGGAGAAGAAGAAGACGCGCGTGTAATCGATTCCATACTGCTTTTTCTTCCTTGGTCCGGAGACGACGGGCGTCCATCTCCGGTTATCCATGCCGTCGATGCTTTTCTTCTACAAGGTATACAAGCCTTCTCGCTAAACCGACAGCCGGAAAAGTAACAGCGTCCGTATAACTTGGATTCCCCACATTTTCTGTTTCTTCTTCGCTCGGGCTATAGCGCAAAAACCCCAAGAAGTGCACGCGGAGTTTTATTAAATCATTAGGCCGCGGCGTGTGTATCATTATCACTAAAATCTACGGGGGAAAAAACGGCCGCGTATAAAGCGTGCGATAAGTATAGGATGTTATAGGTGCTACACAAGAAAGAATCGCGCCTGCGAGCGCACGCTCATAAATTGCCAATTATCGAGAGGTTAACTTACTTAGAGGCTCTTGGTATAAGGCGCGCGCGCGGGGCCTTGTAATTTCCGCGGTGGGACGCGAAATTAAATTATACGTCCATCAAGCCAAACGGACGTAGCGATCGCGCTGCGTATATATGAAGGGGAAAAAGCAACGAGAGATAGAGAGAGAGAGAGATTTGCATAGACTGCGTGCGTGCGGTGTTTAAAGGCTACTTTATATTTCGAGAGAGAGAGAGAGAGAGAGAGAGAGAGAGAGAGAGAAGAGTTCGATCACGCGCTATGGGTTACATTATTGTCGATGAGGAAAGACCGGGATAATATGTGGCACGCCGGTGTCGTCTTACCTCGCCGGCCGGGAGTAATCTTCCGATTGCCGCGATTATAAAGCGAATAAATCGCGCGCAGGATTCTTTCTATCTTCTTTTTTTTTATGGTTCTGCTGTGTACGTGTGTGATTGACTGCTTCCTGTGTGATGTATACTGTTGTGTGTGTGTGTGTATGTGTGTTACTCGCAGGGCAATCTGCTTTTATGGCAGGGAGTTTTCTTTTCTTTTTTCGGTGGATGTGTCAGAGTCGCAGAATGGAGCATTTGAACTTTTTAAGTCGAGGATCGGATGAGCGTTTGAGAGCTATTTTTAGAGGTTGGGTGACACGTTTGATTTCCGAACTACGTTTGAGATCTTTATTATAATGCATAGCTAGTGTTAAAATGACAATAAACGTCATATTATTTATAGCTTTTAATCTGAGATATTGCAGTTTAAAGAAAAGTTTGCATAATCCTATACTTGCGTCGGTGCACCAATATCATAAATAATTGCATGCACATTTACTTTGAAGAAAAAAAAAAGAAAGAGCAAAGCTATGTAGCCTGAGCGAGAAACAAAGAGTATTATCGTCAAGAATTCACATGAGAATTATCGGCATTATAATCATCCATAAATTTTCTAAACTCCCGATTAAGCACCCGACTTGCCACCACTTCCCAAACGTCTAAATCATCGCTCCATACCCATCGACTCCGCAACCTCCGTATAATAATGTATTCTCATTTTTATAAATCACCGAAAATTGGTCCCGAGAACAAAGCTAAAAGTGCCCATAGCCGTCGCATGCAGCACTTGCTAAGCACCGCCGTCGAAAAACGAAAAAAAGAAAGAGAGAGAAAAATTGGTAGGAGCAGCGACTCGCACGTCGTAAATGCTTTCCTAAATCGTTCGAAAAACTCGCCTTATAACCGCTGACGTTTCACCGAACTATATATACCAGCAATTAGCCTACACAGAGAGAGAGAGAGAGAGAGAGAGAGAGAGAGAGAGAGAGAGAGTCACGCGAGCATTAGCGACTGCTATATCCATTGGCAGCCGAAAGTTTTGCGAAATCGCTCGCGCCGGCGCCGGCGATAATGTCAAGGCACGCGCGCGCGCTCCTGGCATTTTTTCTCCCTCTCTCTCTATCTCTCTCTCTCTCTCTCGCATGCATATATACTCGCGGCGAGCATGCAAATCAGCGGCGCTCGCGATTCCGTCGTAGGTTGTACACATTGTGAATATCGGTGCATAGTCCGCGAGCAGCGAGCGAGCGGCCTTTGTAAAAAGTGAATGCTCGCCCCGCGATACTTATATGTACATAGACTAGGTGGTGCAGGAACACCGCAGCAACGAAAGCAGAGTTTGGCGCTATTTTAGCGCGCTTTGATTGTTTTTCACGCGACTAATGGGCCGCGAGCCAGTCGACGCGACATGCAAATGTGGGAAAATACCCGGTTCCTTAAATTTTCAGGTTTGGCAAACAATGCTGCTGTCCGACTGCTGTTGCTAAAGCTGCAATATTCCCCAAAACGCCGCTGTTTATTAATTGATAAGATAGCGGTTCCCCCGTCCGTTGTTGTTGTTGTGTTTTTTCCCCGCCACTGCAGCAGAAACGCGAAAATTTCGCAAACGCCGCCATGGCGGATGTAAAAATTTGCGAAACGCCTGCAGCTGGCATATTCCGTCATACGCCAAATACACACACGATGTCATTTGCAGGCCGCGCATTTTCTTCCTATATTACCTATTGTGCACTCGCGCGGCTTTGCGCAAAAGTACATATATATATGTACATCGATGCGCGCCTCTAGCGCGTAAAGATCCAGTTGAGGCTCGCGCTCGCCTTTAGCAATAGCCAATAAAACGAAACTTGTAAGACGTATATATATATATATATATATATATAAAGAGCTCAGAGCTGTAGCGCAAGTTAAAGAAGAAGAAGAAGAAGAAGTTGCAGCGGCGCTAGATTGGCCAATGATCCGCGGATGAGGCAACTCGCGAGAGTCCAAAGCCCGGCCGCGCGGGGTAATTGCATTTGAGAGCGTTTTGAAAGAAGAGCTGCTGCACTATGCTCCAGGCCTATAGCTCGCTGCACGGGAAAAAAGGTATAAATATGATTCGGCGAACTGTGCGCGTGCCCGATCCATAAAACCCGTCCGTCATACTCCTTATATACATTCCGCAGACACAGCGCGAAATTGTAATATAATGGCATCGTTACGCTTCGAGGAGAGGCTATAGAGAGTACGAGTGCCAAGTCACGGGAGCCTCGAGTCCCTCTACATTATAGTCGGCTACTCGTGACGAAATCATCATCGGCATTTCGGCCTTACTTTTCTACCCTCCGGCAAATCTACACACACATATATATATATATATATATATATACTGATATGGGTAACCGCAGCGATGCGATCGTGGCGAGCTCCGACACCTTTTACTCAAAATTGCAGCAGCACCGTTCCATGCCGCGCTGAACGATCATCGCGAAGGATAAACGAGCGCTAAAAACGTTCCTTTACATGCATATGTGTCTGTTTCTGTATGTGTGTGTGTGTGTAGCGCAGCCGAGAAATTAGCGATTGTGACTCGAGACGTTGACCTACAGAACGCGAAATCAATGGCGGCTATAAAGCTTCTGCGCCTTTGCCCTTACCAGGAGCTATGTATATACGATGCAGTCCCGACAGTATTTCTCGTTCTGGAAATCGGGGACGTTATATTCTCGTGCGTGTATATATGTATCGTATATAAGCTTAGATGGGGCGAGCGATTGAGACGTCGACGCACCTGTAGCGCCTTATCTGGGCAATAGTATGCGTCTTTTTTTTTTTTCTTTCAGAGTGACGTACGGAAATGTGTTTTGGGGAAATTTGTCGTTGCGGATTGCGCTACTGGATATGCGATCGGCTAGAAAGTTTTAGAAAACGGTTTTGTCTCGGGGGGATCGTAACTTTACGATTGATTTTATTAAAAGTTTGACGGGATTAACATATTCGGTTGAATTAAGCAACTTAGTCCACTTGCAAAGCCTCGTAAAAAGAGTTTCGAATCAAAAAAGATTTTTAAAAATGCAGTTGTAAAATATACAGAGATAAAGTTATTTTTTTTTAATCAACCTTATCGATCCTGACTGTTATTGAACTTTCTGATAATTACAAAAAAAGAAGCAATTTTTTTAATCGCTCGCCCGATCTTACGTATAAAGAACGTTTTAAACGCTCGCATAACGATCGATTATATCGGTGGATCGAGATAATTTTTAAAAGTTCATTTAATACTTGGGAAACATTTTCAAATCATTTCTTAAGTAATGCACAATATGCAAATTCATTTTATATCCTCGTGACTCGCTTATACACAAAAGCTGCACTCTAAACGCGCAGCTCGCTCGATCTGCAAAGCTTTAACAACTGCAGGGTCATTAAAAAGTTTGCAGCGCCGCCGCTCGGCTAATGAAGATATCGGCAAAAGCATTTTCAATTTTTCTTTCAAAAATCTCTCGTATATAAAAAGTTGCAATCGACACTGCACCTTCTTTTCTTTAATTCCTTGCGACATTGTACAATTAATAACCAGCTTCAAACCGCAGCTTTAAAACGCTCCGTAATCAATTTCTACAAACTCGACCACAATTCCCGCCAACGCATTAACGAAACAATTAAAACCTTCGCACTTAATTGTCTCGCAGCCGACATATATATATATATATATATATATATATATATCAGTCCTCGCCGCAAATAATCGCTTTTCTCACACATCCGACGTCACAGCCACGACGCGCGCAAAAAATACCTAACAATTCGCTATTGCGTGTGTCAAAATAGAGACTTGGATAAAAGATGAAGTGTGCACCTCGCCGATTGTAATTACTTAATTACAATCGAGAGAGAGTAGCCAGCGCACATAACATGAATCATTGATAGCCCAAGACTTGGGTCTGCTGCTGCTGTTGTACTAAACGCATGCGCACACGTGCTTCCCTATACAGGAAAAAAATCCTGGAACGTAGAGAGTCTCGTTTCGCAAGTCCATGAGAAGAGGCCAATCGACAGAGCCACACGTTCATTGTCATAATAGTGCAGCGCACCAATTATTATCGCTCTCTTATATATACGTGTAGCACGTGTATAGTTTATTATTATGCATCTATATACTTATACACATTGAATGCCTCGGCGTAATGTGATGTATTGCTCGCGATCTAAACTTGTCACGCACTTTTCCGCGGCCGATTCTATTATATGTGTTGAGATCCCGGACGTTATTATACCCGAGAAAAAGCCTCCCCACTCCTCGTTATACGACCTTTTCTTTTTCACCGCGGTACCTTTTCCGCGTTGCGCCGCGCATATATACCTATACATACGAAGCCATAACTCTATATGCAGGACTCGATTTCAGTTTTGTATTTTGCAACGAGTCCGCGGCGGCCGCGCGCACACCACGTACACACAATTATTTACTGATAATGCGGCGGTTCTGCTGCACGGGGAACTTGGGTATAGGTACAGTGGCGCCGAAGAATTCGAAAGGATAATCTTTTTCTCAAGAGTGTCTTTTTTGTGTGTCCCGCGCGCTCGCGATTATCCGAGCTGTTATACCTGCGGACTGTTTGCTTTATACTATCGCCTCGCGTCGAACGTATACGATATAATATAGACGTGTGTACGTGTGCAGTGTGGCCGAGGAGCTGTCAATTGTGCACGGCCAGTTTTAGATCGTAGATTTAGCGCATTCTGGACGCGGCAACGGCTTATGGGAAGCGGTTGCACTAATCGGACCTTTACATCTCTTGCTCACTCTCTATATTCTCTCTCTCTCTCTCTCTCGACTTTTGAATATATTTATTTTTCTATATACAGTGTTTTCAGCGCTACTTGGCGCGCAGTGAAGAAATTCAGCCGCGGGCTAAAAAGCGACATTTCGTTGAAAATTTGAGGAGGAAAATACGATTACCGGGGATTATTAAGTTTGTAGAGGCCGATGCCGGTGCTTTGTACCATTTGGACACGCTTTTAGATTGTACTAAGCGGGTATTTATCGGGTATATACATTGTGCCCCTTGCTTCGCAATTCATTCAATATACATATATATACATCTAACGAGTAGAGTAGGTTTTCTCGAAAGTTGTAATGCGGTAACGATCGACGTTTACCATGTCAATCACGAGAGAAATATATATATACATCTATTTTCAGCACAAGTGCAGCGGTACAGCGACTCTCTTTTTTTTCGCGGAATCAATATAACCCGAAAAAAATAAAGCAGAACACTCGGCTGCACAATCAGTGTAAAAATCTCTCCCGCGCGTGCAATTCCACAAAATTCTCAAGCGCGCGACCGCGCGCATATACATATAGAATATAATATCGGGGCATGAGAAAATTTTACGCCGAGCCGCGCGCGGCGGGTGAAATTTTCCCACACGCGTCTTGCGGCGCACAATTTTTTCTCTCTCCTCCGCTCCGCAGCCGCGAGAAATCCCGATTTCCAAGATAAGCCAACGCGCGCGCGACCGGTGAGGAGAGGAGGGAAAAAAAGCGCTCACGCACCGTCGTAAATCATCGAGCCTATAGGCGCTTCAAAACACTCGATTTCGCACGCGTTGCGCGGCGGAATCCTTGCCGTGTGCTTCCGCGAAACCCCCAGCCCGCGATGTCCAAAGTCTCTGCTGGTGTTGCTGCTGCTGGAGGATCGATCGCGCGTGCCTCGCGTCCTGGCGCCGCTACATCTATACGCTGCGCGTTGCACACTCGCACACATACACGGCACAGAGCTGCGACCGGTTTGTCCCGCTGCTGCTGCTTTCTTTCTCTCCCTACAGCGTTTCGCTGCAGCGACCTCTTAGGCTTTTCATGCCACCGACGCTGACTTTTTTCACCTCTCTTGGTTGCGCGAAGCCTCGCCGATGGACATAAATCCCGATGATCGCGCGATTTACGCACTCGCATCTCCGCGAGCGCACTGCACGTGTGCGAGAGCCTCGATTATAGACTTTGCAGTTTCTCGGGTATATCGCGTCGATTTTAATTAATAAATCGGCCGATTGTAGCCTACATGTATATATAGGAAGAAGGAGCGCGAGGGTGCGGGTGATTTATTATACATAGTCGTTCACTCGTCGATTTTCTTTATACACATCGTGCGGCCTAGTCGCAATTCCAATCGAGCGACAGCGGGAATTTTCAATTTCGACCAACAACAAATTGCCGGACCCCTGCCTCGTTGCGATCCTATATAAATTAATAACGCAACGACGCGGAGTCCGGGACTCGAGTCGAGTCTACTTTTTTACAACTGGATAGACCGCTGCGCGCGTGCGCCACCGACGACGTTAGTTCCTCTATACGACCCATTATATTAACAGGACAAAAAAAAACACCCGATCGTTCCGATGTTGTGTGTGTTTCAACAGCAGGTAGGTAGGTATATATAAAAGAGAGAGTGCGAGTGCAAGACGCAGGCGTGCGTTGTTTATTTAAATTCTAGGATTCGCGTCGAGAGAGTCCATTATAGGCCGTGTTTGGCGCGCGTGCAGTGTTTGTCATCGGGCATAGGGGCAATACAACGACGCGGCAGCGCTTGATTCATGCCTCTATTGGACTCCCAGCAGTAGTAGCAGCGACAACAACCACAACAGCAACAACAACAACGGGCCAATAAAGGATCTGCCTGCAGTACACACTCGTAGGAATATCTATGGAAATGAGCTTAGCCTCCAGAGAGACAGAGAGAGAGAGAGAGAGAGAGAGAGACACGCACAAAAGTACCGAATCCAGTGGGAAAAATTGCTGCTTTTTTAGAAAGTCGCGCGCACGCGTGTGCACAGCTTGAATTTATCGTGGCATATAATTTTTCAAGCGCGAGTCACGTGCAGCAGTGGTATAGCGAGCCCCGCGCGATACGAGCGATATACACACGACAGTGCGCGGGGACAGAGATTTATACTGGGCCATTTAAATTTCAGATTTGTTATAAACGCTCTGGAGTATATATATATATATGTACACGCTTATAAACCCTCGAGCCTCGATATCACCAGGCAGCCTGCTGCAGATGTATCTATAGATTTTTAGGCGACCATTTGATATTGCACAAGACTTTGTATAATATAACGTATCAATTTTTACGTAACGCAGTTGGTAGCCACCGGTGACAATAATCACCTCTCCCTTGAGTGTGTCTATGTGTCTGTGTGTGTGTGTGTGTCTATGTAAAGGACGTAAAATATATATCGTTTTCAATATAACGTGTTTACAGTCGGGCAGCACCAGCTCCCCGATGCAGCTCCGAGCTGCAAGACAACGAGCTCCCGCGAGGCATTAAGTAGATAATACCCAAGTGGAGCAAGACAATGGATGGTGTATACGTGTGCGCAGTGCAGTACACAGTGCGCCGGGATAACTATTATCCGTGGCTACTGCTGCTGCTGCTGGGACGAGGGGGAAAAAACTAGTCTCTCTCTCTCTGCCCTCTGTGTATACTGTAAGTTTTTTCACAGTGTCGTAAACGGTGGAGAGCCCAGTTGGAATAGCAATTTATCGAAAATCTAAATTTAAAATTGGATTTTGAAACGCGCGCGGCGGACTTTTCTCTATATACTATATGTATTGAGAGAGAGAGAGAGAGAGAGAGAGTCCCGGGAAAGAGATCGTCAAGAGATGTGACAAGAGGTCGTATACACGTCGACTGCTGCCCCGAGAGATGCGTGTATAATAAGCATAGAAAGTCATATACATATACATATAGATATATATAGGACACGCATGGAAATTCACTGAATACCTGCACATATCTCGGCGGGATATGTGCAGTAAATGAGACATCCTCGCGCGAGTTCCTTTCTAAATAGCTGGCCTTATTGTGTCACGCATCGACTTTTTTTTCCCCTACTTCTGCCATCGATATACCCCCGGATATATACTTTTCTACTTAGAGCTAGAACGATGCTTAACCCTTTATGTATACATGTATATCTCGAGCTAATAAACTAATAATTGAACGTCTCGATAAGACTTCGAGTAATCCTTACAGGTATATATACGTCGCGAAAACCTGTTGCTTCGTAAATTTGCATTTTACGAGTCAATGTTTATAGTATGAATTACTGCGGCCACTAATAAACACGCGTGTTAACTGCTCTCTACGGAGGCGTACAAGTCCCTTACCTAAGCGGTGCATTATTTTTATCTATAAAGTGTATACCTTGTATAATTATTCCAAGTGTCAAGCGAGATATTTCACCTTAATTGGATTGAAAATTCATGGAAATGCCCGTCTCTATATACAAACAGAAAATTTCTTTAAGCCTAATTTCGTATAGCTACACTGGAAAGCAGATAACATTGATCTTTTCCTAGGTTCTTATACGTGGAAAAAAATCGAGTGTCGTCTACGATAAAGGTTAAGGCGACAACAGCAAGGACAGATCGGTCGTCGCCAGTTTTTAGAAAGGCCCATTTGTGATTATTAAGATCGGTCATTAAAGAAATATACACATATCAAGATGGCATTCTTGCCTCGGCTGCTGCTGCTGCTACGCTCGCGCATATGAAATATTGTGGAGGGTCGAAGAATGGGTGAAATTGCGCTGTGCAGTGCGTCGCCTTTCGTAATAGCCGCGCGTTCGGCGCTCAGATAGCATCGCGCCTCGACAAGCGACTTCATCGGAAGCTAATGGAAAAGTCCTTTAAGCTTATCTGTTGGTAACGCGTACACAAGCTTATGCTCTAAAATATATGTATAATATGCGCACGTACATTTCACCTTTAATCAGTGGTACATTCCATGGGACAGAAGAAGAGATTGTGAGCTTCGGTAACGGTAGCGCATTTTAGTCGCCGCAATTATCGTAATTAAAAAAAAGAAGAAAAAAAGTAGGTGATCGGGAATGAGTAAAAATATTGGCGAGAGGCTGCGGAGATAAGAGGAGAAAGCCGCGCGAGCGTATAATATTGACCTCCCGTGTGGCAGTGCACGCGACACGATGAATCCTAATCGGAGGCGACGCGCGCGTCTGAACAGCCGCGGGATATATATCGTCTTATCTCGATACAGCACCGCGACCGCGATTTTCGAGTGCACCATGCGGCATGGTATATATAAACGAGTCCGTGTGCCAACTCAAAGGCTGTGTATACACATACATATATATATGTTGAGATCGGTGGGCGTTGTGCACGTATTATTTTACCAGCTTCTGTATGTGTATAGCGCACCGCAGCTCTTTGTTGCTTTTTCCCCTTTTATATATATGTGTGTGAGTGTAGATGGCGAGCCGGGCGGGTTAATTGACTGTTTACGAGCTCTCGAGAGGCGGGAGAGCGAAAAATCGATCGAAATCTCGCCGCTCGTTTCGAGCATTGTACTTTATAGGTATATACAGAGCAGAAATCGGGAAAACCCGCGGGATTATTCCGATCTTCGAGACGGACGCTTGTGCAGTGTTCTTTTTGTACTCGCTGCAGCAGCGCGGCTCGATTCTTTTTGCGCGGGAGAGACAGAGAGAGAGAGAGAGAGAATTGGATTGATTTACGGATCGGAGCATTAGAGCCGTTTACTTATACTGCTCTCGACCGCGCGCGCCACTCGATGGATTAAGATTAATCGATTCTGTTTACCGCGTATACGCTCGCCCTATTATTTTTCCCTATATACTTGACATTGTTGTTTCCCGAGCGATTTTTTTTCCTTCGATCTCTCTCTCTCTCTCTCTCTCTATCTATCTCTATTTCTTTCGCGAAAATCGCTAAATAATCTGATAATTAGCTTGCGAAAGCTGCTGCTGCCTGGTCGCTTATCATACGTGCGAATAATCGTAATAATTCGTTCGGATATATACGTATATATGTTAGTACATTCTCGATACGATCGTGCGCAGTCCGTCGGAGAACGAAACTCATGGAGATCGCGAAAAATCGACTGTATATATATATAGGTATGTCTGCAATTACGATCGGCATAAAAATCCGCGGTAATTCAACGTGCTTACCTTTAACATCGCGTATATACGTTATATACCTTCCTTTTATAAAAGTCCAACTTTATCCCGGCATGTACAGCGCTAATTACAACCCGGATAAAACGCTCCACAAAGGAAACGCGCGCCGCTCGCGGATAAATAAAAAGCTGCTAATATGCACGCGGGGAATAGGCAAATCGCGCGTTGGCTTGAAAAAAAAAAAGAAAAATAAAGAGCGCGCAGTGCATCGTGCGAGTAACTTTCTTGCCGGAGGTGTGGAACCGCGTCTCTCTCGTATATCCAATCGTATAAGACAGCTGCTTCGCGCGCGCTCGTTAAGGTTATGTGCTACCACATGTGATTTTTATCTTTGTCTAACTCACAGATCGTGTGTCGCGCTGTCCCTCTTGCGCTACAGCTTTATAATGGTAGCTATATACATCGATGCGCATAAGACGATGCAGAGTCACTAATTTCACCTTAGACTCGCTATATTACGGTATTTTTCTTTTTCGCTCTTATCCTAACGAAATACGGTTTGATGGCTCGAAATTTGTATTCTTTTTACTATACTTTGTTTACATTCGAAAATACATTGTTTTGATTCGTTAAATTAGTTTTTATCAATTTTTATAATCAAACGCGATTATAAATTTCTTTTACCAGAGGCGACGCATCGTGATTTCCGGTTTAGGAGAATCGAAAATTAATCGAGTCGTGAATTTAAGCGCCGTATGCGCAGCTCTTGGATGAGATTTTGAAGGGAATATGCGTTGGGTATACAGAGGCCTGACGGCTAACGAAGCTCGTGGATACAAGCGACAGGTAGCGATTACAGCTTGTCGCCCGTGTAAATACTCGCGAAATAGCACCTTCTTCTTTATCTATCGTTCGTTAAATGCCACGTCAGGGTTTGTACGAGGAAGCGTGTGCGCATGTACCGAGTGTGTGACAACAACGTTGATGGAGGTTGGTGTTCTCCTGCAGGGAGCGCGTCAAGTGTGATTTGAATGCCTGATGGAAAGCTCGAACGGTTCTCTTTGATTCGCCAGGTATATCGACTTAATTGGTCCTTGTAATTTGATTTTGATTTGACAAACAAACACTAATTTTTGAAGATGTTCAAGCCTTTTCTAAACAAAAATTGAATAAAAAAAATTATTAATTTTTTTAAAACAAAAGCTTTGAATAAATTTTTTATCAAAAACAATTAATGAAGTTGGTAGTTATAATTCTCTTAAAATTAATTTAATAATTATGTTAAATCCAAAGTAATTAAGAGGTTAAATTTAATGTAACCAATTAATAAAGTAATTAACACTAAATAATATGTCTTGTAGTAACGCACTCTGAATTACAGAATAACAAATAACCGATAAAAATAACACTAAAAAATCCATAAGAAAATCATTTGCCCGTAATTCCCGAAGAAAATTCCCTTCGACGCTCCTTATCCCTCGTAAAACAGATGTTTACACGGTGCACCAGCCTACGCTCAAATTGCCACGCGAAACTCAATAATCGACGCGGAGAGACGAGCGATGACGGAATACATCGAACGCGTATACATATAAGCGATGCGCATCGATTACACCGGAAGAGCTCTTCATTATGCACGCTAATAAAGCTGCACCGCTACAGAGCCTTTATATACCCTCGCAGCGAACCGCTGCAGCATCAAAGAATTTAATTGGCTCTACGTACGGCGCATGCGCCCGCGCGACATGTTAATTCCCTCTTGGTACCGCGGCGCGACGTTTATAACGTTAATCAATTTGCTCGAGCGAAAACTTGGATCGATTGGCTCGCGCGCGCGTGAGAAAACTCTGCGCCATTAGCGTCGATCCTTATCTCCGCGTAATATAGCGCGAATCTCGCGCATATATACATATACACATCGCGGAAAAGTGCCGCTGTTGGTCTACTACGCTACACTGGTATATATATTTTCACGCGCCATCTTGTCGGTGCCGCTTTATCGCTTTGCTTTGCCACTTCGTATATCTAATTAACGGCTGGCATGTATCTCGCGGCTCCTCCTTCGCCGCGACTCGTTTATACCTACCGGAAATGTTTGCCCGCAGCGGCGGCTTATGGGATACGTCGCTGATCCGATTGATTTAATTAATCCGCCGGTCGCTTTTACTTTTTCTAATTGTATTATGTACACCGAAGAAAAGCAGGTCTGTTATAGCACGCAGAACGAGCCAAAACTGGCCTAATTTACTACGATTCATTTTGAAATTGATAGAATCCGTCTCTGTTTGTTCAAGCGCTATATATACGACACAATCAATTCGTACAAGTATAATAAAACAAATATAGAGAAAAAGTCAGGAATTCCATTCGACATCAATCAGCGAGTTTCTTGCAGCTTTGCGCGGTATATACCCATGCTGTAAAGCCCCTTTAATTCGAAATAAATGAAAATCTAACTATATCGACGATTGCGTCGACGATAAAAAGTCTATTATCCTCAATTATCTCGTATACACGCTCCCCGACGTTTTTCTCTCTCTCCCTCTCTCTGTGTGTGTCTCTACAGCGGAGAGAAGGAGCTGCCGTCGCCGCCAACGTCGCACACAATGGGTGTGCAGGTGCTAATGGCTTAAACTCCATGAGCGCCGATAAAAGACGAGAGTTGCGCAAAAGGCCGCCAGCGCGGCTTATTAACAGGGGCGCGATCGCATAAGAAACTCCACCTAAAATGGTAATTTCGGCTAAAAAAGCGCGGGGAGAGGAACGTCAAGGCGCAAGCGCGCGCTCTTTCAGCGCATAGACACATTAGAGCGGACGGAGCGGATCGCTCGGTACAGTGGCGATCGGCCGCGACGATAGCGCACGTCGCCGGCATTAAAATGCTTGCACGCAGGCCTCTATTTTACGGCTGCACTGCTCACGGGCGCAGCTCTCGACTTTTTTCTTTTTTCTTTTCCGTAAATCTCCCCGCGCAGAAATGCAGCGCGGCGGCGGCCTCCTCTGGTTAAATCAGTGCGCGCACGTTTTGCGCGCCCGCGTACACATTGTTTTTGCTCGTGATACTTACCGTTTTTTCCCTCTCTCTCTCTCTCTCTCTGCTCTGTCAGTGTGTGTGTTTTTCGAAGCCCTCGGACTTTCAGTTGACTCTCTTATTGAATGCGCGCGAGACGAGCCAAACGAGTGTGTTTACCGAACCTACTTGCCCGACCTACAGAATATTTCTCGTGTAATGTCCTTTTTCGCCTCTCCGCGACAAATTAAAGACGTTCTTTTTTTTTCCTGCATGCCCGAGAGTGTGCTTATACACTCATATTTGTTTCGCAAAAAAAAAGGGGCACGTTCGTTCGTTTGATTCGGAATTCTCGAGCTGTGCGTGGAATATGCAGTGTATCCCGTGTAAGCTAGTAATATGCCGCACGCGCGCGCAGAAAAGTAGTCGAAGTAATGAATTTTATTAGTAATATAAAAGCAATTGCGCGCTCGCGTTTTTCAGGGCATTCCGCGCAGTCGATTTCACGAAATGTTCGGCTCAAACATTCTTATATTATCCTTAAATCTCCCGAATGTGACTTATACGAGCCGCGTTCCCTCCTGTTTTAGCCTTTTTTTTTCGTTGTTGTTATTAGAGGCGCGCGCTACGATTGAAAACGTACAGACATACGTTGCGAGTGATGTTTTGTAATCCGGTTATAAACGATTGTTTCGTCGGTGCAGTAACTCGGCAAAAGTATCGATGTTTTTTCAACGCAGCTTTATTCCTTGGCTCTCTCGTCCTATGAAATCTGCATCGGCGATCGATATTTCGCTGTCGGCGCATATACGTACCGCGGCATCGATGGCGATATTCGATTTTTCATGCCCCAGCTCTCTTTCGACGTTCTTCTACGTACAGGCATCGACTGTACGCAACCTCACCCCCGAGGCTGGGAAAATCGAAGCGCTCCAGATTGTACAAAAATTCGCTTTTCTATCGCAAAATCAATTCTCTCGTGCGGGCGGCCGATCGATCGTGGCTTCGTCGTGCGATAATATCTAATGTGAAACGCATGAACCGTTAAACTCTGAGTGAAAAGAACGGCGAAAACACTTTTGTATATACGATTTTTTGAAAACGTTTTACGTGCCCGCTGCTGTACACTTTTCCAGTTTATGTCGTCACGAGTCGTGCGTTCGCAAACGTGTGGAAGCAGTTAGAAATCTACGATAACGGAGTCGTATATATTTATACTTTATTGCTATATTCGACACTTATCATAGATACTCAATACATACACTTGTCTTACGATATGACGCGTTAAGCAAAATATAACAGAAAACACAAAGAAGAATGCCTTTACGAGATCTGTACGGATGACTGTTTCTATATACTTTGCAATGGATAAGACACCACCGACTCGATCTTTTTTCAAAGAATTCATCAAATCTCTCCAGAAGCTGAAGCATCTCTTGGCAGGTTCCAAGAAATAGTACAAGCCCCGTAGATTCCCACAATTTAATCGAGGGCGAACACTATACACAGGTATCCTCCTTTTTCGCTCGTAAACACACTTTTCGCCGCTCCTGACATTTGCGGCATGCAGCGGGTCCAGCTTTTTCATTGCCTAACACAAGCAGAATACTCCCAATCCGCTGCAAGCCTCGTAAAATTATTGCGCGAACGAAAAAATAAAGGTTATCATATAAACATATAATCCTACATCAAGATATACGATTCAATTAAATTCTATAACGCAATATGGCTTTCGAAACGAGAAACGGATCCATAAATAAATCAACAAGCGGAAGCGCAACCCCTCATTAATATCTCTCTCTCGTAGAATATCTCGATAATTTTGCACGATTCCCACAAACTGCACATGCACCGAGTGTTTCCGATATATATCCGATCGGTCTTAGCACCGATGGATTATCCTACTGTTTAATCTCCGATCCAGATAAGACTCGTCGTCGCTACCGCCACCTCGGGGATAATTCAATTCCAACGAAGAAAACATCATCATTCGAGTCGCAGGGACACGCGCGATGTCGTTATAATCGATTTGTTTACGGCTCGCACGCGTCTACTCTCCGCGTGATTCACTCTCTCCCCGTTGTATCCTTTGTAAATATACAAACTGCTCGCGCCACAATGAGATCGTGCGTGTTTGCCTTTATACCATACGCGCGTGTTTTCTTCATGCTGTACTTACGCGTCGGCGGCGGCACTCGCGCGCTTATACATAACCTACCTTATAATTCGATTAACGAAAATAATATCCTCGCGCGAGTCCGTGACGAAACGTTCGGCGAAAAACGACGCGCGCATATAATACATGTATTGAAATGCCGACTTACGTAAACGGCAGCTCCGGAATGTGTATTATGGAACACGTGTATATGATTTTATTGTGATATGCAGCCGCGGATATATTATGAATATATATTGTGCGTTGCAAAGGCGGCGTGACAAGAGTTACGTATAGAAATAAATTTCGGATTAGAGAAATATCGAATTGAAACTATGCGCGCAAACGGAGGCGTAGATATATATACATATATGTGTGTGTGTGTAAAGAAAAAATTGGCGCGGCTGCGATATATCCCCTGACAAATTTACTCGCTTTTAAAGAGCTTACTTATACGTGCGTATAATTTAGCAGCGGCCACCTTCTTATGACCTAATAACGCAATAATACAGGAGGCGCATTAATTGGTGTAAGAGAGAGAGAGGGGTGGGGGAGGGGAGGAGAATCGTAAATCGAGCTACAGTATTGGCGCAATAAAAAGTGCAACAGGTATAGGCAATAATACTCGTAATATAGACCTTCGCTTGACACGAGTATAATGTATGTTTAATGTATATGCGTGCCGTATAAGTCAAGTGCAGCAACCGATATCCCCTGTATAGTAACGCTCGAGTGTATATGTGCACACGAGATAAATATATATATATAACGCATAAGGTTGGTTATACTCGCGAGTTTTACGAGAGACTCTTGTAACTCGATATTAAAGCGTCGTTCGACATTTTTTCGCGTTATTCCAGACTTTTTCGTACGCCCAGTCAATCGCTGCGGGCGAATCTCTCTCTTATTGATGAAAAAAACCTGCTCTCGCTGCAGCAGCAGCAGCAGCGCGAAACCAATCGCTTTATTCGCGCCTCGCGGGATTATAATCCCGGCCGGTCGTCCTCCATCTCGATATGACCCACACACACATACACACGCACACACAGATAAAGACGTGAAAGTGAGAGATTCGAAACATTTTTGGAGACTTGAGACTATTTTTTTCTTTTCTTTAATAATGCGGAGAAGGCCAGGTGACAACGCGACGATCAACGAGAGAGAAGTTGAGGTATTCATGTGTGTGGCCGAGGTCCATTCCTTTGCGATCCGCTGACAAATTGCTGCGCAAACCGCACCAGCGGCCTGCATGATTTACGGACCGAATTCCGACTTCCGAGACTCATGCGCCATTTAGCCTTTTATACGAGTCTTCCATTTTTTTTTCTCAACCAGTCACTTTTATATGTAGATACATGATTGGTTCGCCTTTTTTTGGCAGTGTACAAACTAGCCAATTATCAAGTTAAATTTTGGCGGAAAAAAGGAAGGTGAGGAGATTTCGGCGTGACGATGCATTCCGTATAAACGACGATTTGCATTTTGTTTCGTTCCGATGTTTCGCTCGCGAATATTTATTGCTTCATTACAAAGTAACCGAAAACCGAAAAGGAAAAATAATATTCGTTGGTCACGTCGTGTGTTGCACATTATTATATACAAATCCGACAAGATGCTGAATTGTAAAGCTTCGCTGCATTGATACATATATAAGAAACAGTGAGAGCGAAGAATCAATTGAGATGGCAGTCCTAACTCATCGGCAATTCATCAATTAGCAAAGTCAACGCGTATCGAATTAAAGCCAAAGCTCGCCTGTTATGCACTGAATGATGGCCGACCGATCGATCGGCAATTACCGATAAGTCTATATCAGCCAATAAAGCTTACAGAGAGCGCAGAATTTATTCTCCCCTATATATATATATATATATACATAGGC
>UELV01080173.1:0-12844 GCA_900490015.1 Megastigmus stigmatizans | reverse complement strand
CTCTCTCTCTCTCTCTCTCTCTCTGTCTTTTCTTTCCCACACATCCCCGCAAGTTGTTTTATTTTTACCGAATTGACCCTGTCGCCTTGTAAATATGATGGAAAAAAGGAAACTAATTTTTCATTGCATCCGGGATCTCTTTCGGTGGATTATAAACTTCTGGAGGCTTCTAATTTCGTTCGAGATAAGAGTGCTTGTTTTTCTTTCCTCATAATTTTTAATTAAGTGTCGATAAAACTTTTGAAGAAAATTTTAATTTGATAATTAATTTTTTTATAATATTAATTTATCCCTTAAATTTTGTAATTAAAGTACACTTCATCCAAATTATTCAAATCTACAAAAATGTTTAAGTATTTTAATTAAAAAAGTTCAAAAAATGAAATTATCTATGCTCAAACAATATTTTAATAAAAATACATACGTTGGAATCATTTATAATGATTTTTCATCCCCAAATTTTTCAATAAGTTAGGTTTACTGACAAATCTTTTAAAATAAATGCTCCAGATCATTATCTATAAAGGTAAATAAAGGAAAAATACGACTCAAGTTTGTAAAATAAAAGCTAAACCTCTTATCGGAATTGAAATAACCGACAAACGCTCTCCTACAAGCGTCGAAAACACGGAAGGAAAAAAATGTTTCAAGTTCTAGCGAATAAGGCAGTCCTGAAGTATAAGATAAATCGCAAAGGGGATTCAGAGTCGGCATGTGGTATAAAAAAGTGCATGCTCGAGGTACAGTAAAAGCCCGGCGACTACTCCACTTCTATACATATGTATGGTATAAAATCCCGCGTCCCGCATAGGTAAAGAGAGAAGGAGAGAAAGAGCGAGCCCTGCACCGAAGTGAATTTTACGCACGCATACACGTGCAGGCAAACACGCAGGATTGCGGCTGTGCGGCGCGTGCGGCGATGGGCGAGAGAGGAAAGCTCTTTGAGTGCGCGCGAAGGATCTGGCGGTTGGGAGGGGGGAGAGAGAGAGAGAGAAAGAGAGAGAGAGAGAGAGAGAGAGAGAAGTCAAGAGGGGAGGCTTGAAAGCGAAAAAGAAACGGGAGATGGGACAAAAGAGAGAGAAAGAGAGCGAAAGAAATAATAAGCGAGCAAGTGTTCGAACAGGAGAAAAAGGAACTCGTAAGTAGAAGGAGAAAGTGATGTAAAGACTGGGAAGGAGGAAGAATAAGACGGAGAGATAAATAAAAAGCGCGCATGCGAGAGTGGGAGTGGGAGAGAAAGAGAGAGAGAGAGAGACAGAGAGACAGAGAGAAAAAGAAATGTTTACGTGTGCAGTAGAAAGAGAGAGAGAGAGAGAAGAAAGGTGGTGGAGTGAGGTCCTCTGAAGTCTAAGTAACATCCATTTCCACCTCTATCCTGGGCTACGGGACGAAGCCCGGGCAACCCCTTTTACTTTGCTTTACCCCACTATACTTTACTTACTAGCTCCTGGCCACGACTTTTTTATTTTCTCCTCTCTCACTCTCTCTCTCTCTCTCTCTCTCTTTCCCAAAGCCACTTCTCTCGCACCTCCACCAAGTCAGTGGTGCTCAACTCCCGCGGCTTTTACGGCGATTGGAGCATTTCTAAATTATGTACCCTATACTCGCTTGCTTGCTTGCTTGCGCGCGCGTGCGCGAACGCGATCAGCCGCGAGATAAAGGATGCGCGCATGGATTTTCATTCCTGTATTTATTTCAGGGCGATTTATGCGCGACTGTATCGCGATGTGCCGAGTGATGAATATGGCCCTGGTAGTCGTGTATCTTGATTTCGGCGAAATTAAAGTTATTCAATTTAGCGGGCTGACAGTTGCGTGGATTATTTTTTTTTGTGTATAGTAGGATCTGGAATCGGTACCTGCATTCACGTAGATTTGGACCAAAAGTGACCTATTAAAGTCTTATTATTATTTGTTATTTATGGAATTCAGTACTGTACCCAATTTAATTGTGAAGATAGTGAAGCAAATGACCCGGCTTGAATACACTGGCATAAAATCATAATACAAAATGTATAATCGGCTTATTCAATTGTTTTTAACGATCGATACTTTCACCAACGTTACATGAAAAATAATTTCATTTTCCTTTAAAATAAGTAATAGCTTTACCATAAAATGTTCATAGCAACATAAGCTTTTCTAAACTATATATAGCTGTTCGTTAACGAGACTTCCATCATCATCTCATCCTTCGATCCGATCTCACACTCGGCCGCGCACATGTCGGGCCTCTGAATTCGACTTTGAAAAATCATCGGCACGGCCGCGGCGCAGAGTCTCGGCCGAAAACTTTAACGAAGCTCGCAGGCTACTCACGCTTGCTCTCCCCTACCTCCTCCTCAACCCCCTTATTTCTCTGAAAAGCTCAGAGCCAAGGTAATTAAAGTCATACACCGCGAGCACTTTTATCTCTACTTGAACCAACCTCTCTCTCCATCCACACACATATATGTATATATATGTACGCATACACACGTATGTAGAAGGGGTAGGGGGTACACAGCTAACGGGGCAAAAGCCGCACATACGTAGATTCGCGCGAGTGCAATCATCGCTAAGTCTTTTAATTTCCTATATTGGGGGAAGAGAGAGAAAGAGAGAGAGAGAGAGAGAGAGAGAGAAGAAGAGGGAGAACACACGAAGCCTGCCCGTGCACACGAGGGTTGCACGGGGTGGTAATTGGCTGTCAGGGCTTCCTTCGCGCTTGCTCATATATATGTATATACGCACACGTATGCATGCAGACACAGACATATACAAGCTAGCGACCGACCAACAACCCCGAGAGAGATTGGTATCGCTTATAATTAACTTCTCCGTGCCACGAGAAGCCACCGTTTCCATCGGCGGCGCGCGGCACGCGGTATACAGCTCTCTCTCTCTCTCTCTCTCTCTTGCTTCCCCTATAAGGGAGAGAGACGGAGATTGCGGCTTCGTGGAGGGGTGGGAGGAACACGGACCTGAAGGAAACGGCAGTGGGAGGGGGGGGGAGAGTTGTGTGCAGTCGCTTACAAAAGAGTAGGCATGCTTTAATAGAGAAACACGCGCTGAGAGGGGTGGCTTAGGCCTGAGAGAGTAAGAGAGGGAGAGAGAGAGAGTAATTTATTTTTAACGGGCACTGATTCTGTAAAATTTACTCGCGGGAATTCGAAAAGCCGCCAGATCGATCGCCTGCTTCGCGGGAACTTTTAAGCGTTTCGAAGTAGCATGCTAGTCTCGCGTCGCTTTTTTCCTGGTTAATATCCAGGATTGGTTGACCTTTTGTGGGAATGCTGGAGACTTTTCAAATGATTAAACAGGGTTCGAAAGCCTTTAATTTTGATTTAGACAAGACTTCTAAAACTATAGATTAACTGAGACCTTTTTATACGTGCATAAAATCACATAATTTTATCATTGATCATTTATAATGTAATTATTCGTTCATAATAAAGAATAAAAATTGATTTATGTTCTATATATTTATTTTTAATTTGGAAAAGTTTTGGTCGTACTTGTTACCATATCAACTATATTTACGTACTTATATTTCGGCTTTATTTATAATAAACTTCATACATGCAATTTTAGAAAATCAGGACCGAAATACATATTAATCTTTAGAACTCATATATAATCTAAGTAATTGATATCTATTTTAAATACTTGCACCAAATTATACACAAAAAATGTGATCATTTTAATCTCAAACTTACCAATATTACACTTTTACATATCCCTGAAAAGTATCGAAGATTTCGTACAGCCCAGAGAAAATGTTCAAAAAAACCTCTTGGTCCACGCAAAAAAAGAGCGCGCACGTGCGCCCCTCCGTTAATTCCTCTCAAATCCAACTCTTAAACATCGCTTTAAAAAATCGACACATCGAGAACGCGCTAATACTATTTTATTCCTCTCGATATCCTCCCAAGAACCAAAAAAAATCGAGGGGATTAAAGGGATTACACGTATGTTGTACGACGCATATAAAAAAATCGACTACCAGCCGCGTAAATAAATAAAGAGTCAATAAATGCAAGACAGGTCCCACGGTAGGGAATTTATCGAGGAAGCCACGGGGCGCCAAGTGTATAGCGCGAGAAACATTTGTTCTGCTTACCCGAGGAATTAGTAGATTGGTCGGCTCGAGGCTCTCTACGCTGTTGGTGCACGTCGCGCCGCTGTGGCCGGACGAAATCGCGGCCAAAGTGATTGCGATCATGGCCGGCCTTTACTTCTCTCTCTCTCTCTCTCTCTCTCCCACTCTCAGACTATGTCTCCACGTGCCGTCCAAAGTCCTGAATTACTTATTTGCATAGAATTAGATGACTGTTTTTTTCGATGGGCTGGCTGCCTAATGTGTTTGGGTGATTTATTGGGGTTGGTGAGCACTTTATGTGGATTGAGGCAAAGTGGGCACTAACACTTTTGGTTACAACGGAACGCTGTATTATGTACATGAAAAGGAGAATACGCGAATGTATAAGCCATAGTCTTTTAAAAAAAATTCTGAAGTAGTCATTTGCTATAAAAACTCAATACTTAAATAATTTATTTTTAAATAAAAATTAAAATAAATAATGGGATGTTATTAAGTCGCTCAAAATCAAGTATGAAACTCCCCTCTTAATTACACATTTATCTTAATCTCAGCAATAAATAATAATAATGGTGAATGGCTAAATTGTTCTTCACGGAACGTAAATGTTGTAAAAATTTCATTTCTTTATTACGACATTTCGAGGGTGTACAAACTTATACCCTCCTCTTCAGGCTAATTAACATATTTAAATATACCAATTTAATTCTCTACAATAAAAATTAAGAGTAAAAATTAAAGCACGGAAAGAACAACAGTGCACAACGTACCTTATACGACTTATAAACTAATGTATAATTTAGTGTGTTCACATAAAACGCTACCACTCATGAAAACGTTTATCAATTACTGCAAAAAAGGAGAAAAATAAAAAAAGAATTAAAATAGGGATTAATAAGTTAGTTGAAAATTTGAACATTATTTATTTATACCGTGGAAATAAATAAATAATAATAGCCTTTACATCACACCTTCTGCACATAAATAACGTATCTCATCATCCATGTAAATCTCCAACTGCAAAAAGAAACGCAACAAAGTCGATCATCCCTTCGCAACTCCAGTGCTCTCCCTTTCATAAGCAGCCGCAGAGATCGAGAATCGGTCCCAACGCGTGTTTCCCATGGTACCCGACCAGTTTGCGTAAGGGCTAATGACAGTCGAAAATCCATTGATAGCCATCGCGATTGTATCATCTCTGGTGTTAGCTACTGTCTATACCCCAAACTGCGTCCAAGCGAATCGAGAGGGAAAGTGTCAAGGAGAGAATCTACTAGTGTAATAGATGATAATATTATGCTCGAGGACGAGCAATGCTATAATTTTATTGCACATATTTAAATATTTGGGATTAGACAATGAGGAATTGCAGAAAGATAATGTTATTTTCTTCAGACTTTCCATCACCTTCTATTTGAAGAATTTTCAATCATTCAAGTTAAATCGATATGAATAATCGCTAATGAAAATACATAATGAAAGCAGTCTTAAAAACCGCCAAAAACCTCCAGGCAGCGATCGACATTCCGTAAGAGACGACGCATTCTCGTGACGGTCGCCTACGTCTAATCTATATAGCACACTATATAGGGGATGTGGAGACGCTCCCCACGTGCGTGGCATTCGCTTTCCCCGTGCATGTGTTGTTTGTGCGCGGCACAAGGATAGAGTCGATCAATTATGGGCTTACGTCGGCAGCGACAATGGGGATTAGCGAGCCGAGCGCGCTGAGAAAAGCACGCGCAGCTCTCAGCCAGGGTGTCTCCCTTCATTCCAAGGTTCGTACCGAGGTCCAACGTCTCGTTGCGTTTGTTGATGCTTGGGATGAACTTTACCAGTGGAATGTTGATATGGTCATGTTGCTGATCGAAGTAACGGATTTTTCTTTGAATTCCGTGGCCACATACGTTTCGAAGAACAGTTTGGAAATTCATGGTGATTCTGGGAGACCACGAATTATATTACTGGGGTAATTCGAAGTGCATTTATAGTTGAACCGCAAGTTCGGAGAAACATTAAGATTGTTAATGGTCGTTGTTTGGTACATGCATAGAAATGATGGGAGTTTAATTTGCTAATGAGATTAGTACGACTAATGTGAAAGACAAATTCAGCAAAGATTCTTTTAATTAAATGATAATAAATCAATACTAAAAATTTATGTATAAGAGATTATAAAACTATTACTCAGATGCAGTATAATTATTAAGGGATGCCGCAGCTATAAACGTGCTTTTACTTTGGTAATATCTTTTTTATTTATAATGAAAATTATTTGGACTTGAGCGGCTATGTTAATCGCCCTGTGCTAGGCGAAGTTGAATTGATTTGTCGTATTATTTTTTTGGATCAATTATCAATTATTTGGAACTAATAAGAAACGTAGTTTTCGGAATATTAAGCAAGTAGAGGCTGATCAATTCTTTTAACTAATTAGATTGAAACAGAGAAATACACTAAATAGTCCAAGGAGAAGGGATGCTACCGTATCCCTTTAAGAGATCGTTGACATTCCGTTTAATGGCCAGCTGTATTGGCACGTCGAAATTGATATCATAAATGAGGTTCTCCGAAGTTAACGAGGTTTCATACCACGCATTAAACGATTAAAACCATATTAGTTATAAGATACAACATTACTACCATATTGTGGACTAACACATGAATCCTATTATAATTTCTTCTATCTATGAAACACCAAAACACTTTTCCAAAATCAAAATTGAAACAGAATTAGTAACTGTATCAATTAGCATTTTGCAAAAACAAAGCTTTTCTAATTCCATCGATTAGTCCCGAAGCCGCGAAAGCAGATGCGAGAATTCATCCGCGATGAATCACGCCAACCACTCGATGTAATAATTTATCAAATCCGTCAGCATTTAATAATACAATCCATATCCCGTCACTAAACATACACACACTCGCATAGACTCGCTCACAGGGACACACAATGCATTTATAAATTTATCCTGCAGCGGCAATATTGAACGACTTTTAAACAACAAATCTAATCACGCGCGCACTCGCTCGGCGGAAATCCATCCCAATAATAGGATTCGTGCGCGCTCACACGACGCCGGCTTCATATACGCGAATTAATCAGCGATAATGGAAATTCGAGACGCTAAGAACGTCGTCGACGCGCGCACCGGAAACGCAATACATAACCTATCCAACTCTCTCTCTCTCTCTCTCTCTCTCTCTCTCTCTCTCTCTGTGTATACATATATAGAGTGGAACACGTGTGCAGCTCGTACGTGATATGTGCAAAATTGTATTTACGCGTACCAAGCGCGTCTGTTTGCCTGCCTGTGTATGTACGTCTATGTGGGTGTGTTGCCAGCTCTAGTTATTGGGGTTTCGTCAGAGTAATACAGTTGCGCGCCGCGCGCCAGAGAGACGAGACATGACGAAAGGCGCGAGCGACAGAGAGAGAGAGAGAGAGAGAGAGAGAGAGAGAGAGAGAGAGAGAGAGCTGAAATGAATGAGAGAGATAATGAGAAAGACAAGGAGGGAGAGTGAAGGGTTTGGGTGAACGAGAGAAAGAGAGAGAGAGAGAGAGAGGACACGTAGAGGGAGTACAGTTACCAGGGTTGGCTTGTTCGCTGGTTGGCCTGAGTTAATTATAACTGATGGTTATCAACCGGTTAACTCCGACACGCCATTACGTGCCTCGGCTGGCGCTCTGACTGTTTCTCTCTCTATCTCTCACTCTTACTCCCCCCCCCCTCTCTCTCTCTCTCTACCCCTAATAGTGTGCGTTCTATGTGGGTGGGTGTGTGCATATACATGTGACTGGAGCCGGGGAGATTTCCGCGGAAGCTCGATGTCGTCGTCGGCCTCGTCGTCGTCGCTGCTACGTGCGAAAGAGCGCGGGGTTCAAAGATCCTGAAAGCAGACCCCGTGCTTATAACTATTGCTCGCGAATAAGAGGGGGAGAGAGGGGAGTAGGGGACATGAAGAGCGTTATAATGTCTATGGAGTCATGGAGAAGACAATGGCGATGGCTCTTGTTTTGTTAGGTTCGAGATCGTTATGCGTTGAGTAACGTTTGATTTTTGTTCGGATTTTTAATGGAGACTCTTCTGAATGATGTAGGATTGATAATCGATTACACTTTTAGATGATCGATTTTGTATAAACCTATAAATCGAAATTAACGGCGGCTAAAAGAACGAGGCATTGGTTCAAGTGTTCTCGAATTACGGAAGTACCAAATACCTGCACGTAAGCTACCGTTATAAGCTATTGAGTATCGTTTTATTTTAATCAAACCCTTTTTCCGTGCATATAATTGTTCCACAAGCCACTGATAGGTATCGCACAAACATTACAAATCTACGGTATCAATAG
Source organism: Megastigmus stigmatizans (assembly GCA_900490015.1). Classification (NCBI taxonomy): domain Eukaryota; kingdom Metazoa; phylum Arthropoda; class Insecta; order Hymenoptera; family Megastigmidae; genus Megastigmus; species Megastigmus stigmatizans. Next base: position 4,408 of record UELV01080173.1, on the reverse strand, counting down.
AAAATGAATATGACAGTTAAAACTTCTTCCTACCATCCATTCACAATCATCAAAGAATCATTCACCGCTACTCCGCTGCCACTGCACCGCTAGCCCCGGAAATCTCGATCTCGCCTACCAACACATTCACCAACTCTCCATACAAAACAACAGCTTCCCCTAGGCTTTCGCTCACCCCTGACTGAAAAAAGAAAGAAATGACGCGCTGCACGTTTCCATCCCTCTCTAGCGATCTATCTATTCTTCTTCGCGCTCAGACATTAGCGGCATCAATGACATAGCGTAGCTCAAACATTGTGTTAAATCCGTCACCCAGAGAAAGCCACGCACATCGGCATCAGTGCGATGCGGTGAACTCTTATCTGGACCGATCAGCCACTCTCTTTTCTCCGCTAATCTTCTCCAATCATCTAAACGACGCGCGTAATGTATTCGCCGGGCGCGGGGGCGTATATATTTTCTATATGGTCGGTGCAGATAAGCACCGTCCGTTCAATTGCGTCCATGCCACGTCCTCTCTTTGTATATGTTGGATTTACCAGAGTGTAGGGCCTGTCTTATATAGGGTATCACGGGGTGTCGCGGATAACTTTGAGGACTGGCATATTGCAGAACGAATTTTTTGGTGGATGGGTTTTTGTAATGCATTACAATAGATACATGCAAAAACTGGCAAATCGTGTTACAGTAACAATCATTGAGCTTTTCAGATAGGAAATATTTGGTCTTTTAATTAGACCTCACTATCAAAGTCAATGACTGGAAGAGATTTTGATGCGAAAGCATTGGTTGCGAGATTCAAATAAAGACGAAATGGTCAAGATAATTATTAATGATAATTAATAATAATAATTAATGATTAAAAAATGAAGACGTATTTTTTCTTGATCCATTTAAACCAAAATTCACGTAGATACTGCGGATGAAAAATGAGTCCAATACATGGGGTTCGTGACGTCCATGTACATCTATACATATCAAATTCAAAAATTTTAGACATCAATAGATTTTGAAATTATTACTTTTAAAAAAAATAAAAAAGTATCTAATGTTGTTATATACCCTAATTATTTTTTTATTCTATATCTATTGCAGATAAAAAAATTATTTTTCTACATCACTTGCCTAGTACTTTCGAACTCTCAACCGTATAAACGCATATCAGAAAGAAAGATTTCGACACCACAACCAAACAATGGCAACTAATGACATGTTATAACTAAATCTTTTCATTTCGTATTTGTTTGGGGAAATTATGATGAAATTTTATCATTGAATGCGTCATTAATTCGTAGTATCTGTTCAACTGCAACTGTAAATTACAATGAATTTGTATTCTTTAAAGTTAGTGGTTGATATGGAAAAGGTTACATGATCTTTTAAGATTTTGTACGTATAAACTACGCCTATTAACTGAACCTAATTTCAACAATTTTGTTTATTTAGTCAATCCTGTGCCTGAAACCTTATATATATTCCAATAATTAAACAAATATTGTAAAATAGAACTGTAGAAAAATACCCATGTCTACAATAGCAGCTTTTAATCTACACCATTTTCATAAACCTATAAGAATAAAGTTTAGCTTTTTCAAGCTAATACTAGCTACTCTGTCCTTATTAATAACAGTTTAAGCCGTTCAATGCAGACTTTTTCTCAGGACGCGCAAAATGAAACAAAAAAGAGCGAGTGAGTCGCAGCTGCAGAAATGACAAAACGAGAAAAGAAAATAAAAACGAAGGCGCGGAGTTTCTAATTTCACCCAACGCCCCCCTTGCGCAACCAGTACACACAACAACACACTCGCAATATATATAGCGCATAAAGAAGCGGGAAAGCGAAGATCACACGTGGCCATGCGTATCGTTGAAACACGAGAAGTAGCACTGCGTGTACATACAGAGACCAGCAGAAAGAGAGAGAAAGAGAGATGGTGGTTTCACGCATTTTTCACGCCGCGAGGGCATTGTTGGTGCTCGAGATCGTGGCGGGCCCCCGATACTCGATACTTTTCAGCGATGTGCTGCATAGCTTCGGGATCCTTTTCTCCTCCTCTTCTCTTCTCTTTTTTTTTGCGATGTCGCGAGTAGAGCGCACGTGCCTTTGATTCTCTTTTTTAATGATACTGATCTGCATACGCCGCGTTGGGGGAGATTTCTTTTTTGATTTCTCTCTCTCTCTCTCTCTCTCTCTGTCTGTGCGCTCTTCTCGTGGCGACGCCTGTGGTTCTTATCGTGGAGTACCCATTTAATTAGTTCAGAGCTTGAAAGACGAATTTTATTTATTGATATACTTTCAATCTAATTTATTTATATAAAACCAGTATAGAATCAGTAAATTAACGGCAACAATTCACGCATATTTATTATCTTTGATTACTAGTTTGCGTTAAAAATTTGTTTTAAGGGGATGAGAGTCCTGTCTTACCGACATTACAGTGTTTTGATTCTAGTAAAAGAAAATAATTGGATTTATGGAAAAAGAAGACATCATTGCATTTCCTAGGCTTATAATCTACCATTTCACAATGTTTCAACCAAATATTTAAAGATTACTGGAAATGTCTTTTCCACAAAGCTTTCGGATCATCCGTTGAGACGTGAAAATTTTGTGGACATGCCATTTTCAGCAGTGTTTAAATATTTACCTGAAATTTTGCAAACTGGTGGATTATGGTTCCAGGAAGTGCACTGCTGTCCTTTTTTCGCATAAATCCTAGTAGTTTTTTTACTAGAAACAAAATATGCAAAATATTGTCATGCTGGTAAGGCTACAACATCCCATTACGTCCTTGTTACTTAATTTTAAACCTCTGTTTTAAAAATAAGCATCATAAAAAAGTACATTTTTAAGCCAGGTCTATCTTCAATTCAGGTGAATTCCATTTCACGAGCTTAATTTTAGACACATAATATCCCGATTGGCATGCAACAAATTTAGGACGCTCAAAGAGCAAACTTACCCCCGCATGCATTCTTCATTCTGATTTACTCGCTCGAGTGGGGTAACTATCGCTTTTAAAAAGCACCGAATCGATTATATACATATACATACATATAGATAGAGTCCTGCCCGTATACGCACGTGCTGACGCTCACTTATTTAACTCGTTAAGGTATGCAGCCGAGAAGGACTGCCTAAAGGGACAGGAGGGAGCGAAGGAGAGCCGAGTGCGAGAGGTCAGAGCTTTCTCGAGAAATCAATCTGAGAATGGCCTCGTTAATCTGGAAAACGGGAGAGAGAGAGAGAGAGAGAGAGAGAGTGAGTGAGAGAGAGTAGAAGCTCGGCCGAGCTTTTACATCACGTAACGGCGTCGAAGCACCTCCGAGTGACTGAGTGGTTATTTAGGTAAGAGCCACCCCCGTCTATTGGCGATCCTCCGCCTTCCTGAGTTTCCTTTAAGAGTATATGAGTGCGTCTGTATGCGCGAGCGCGCGCGTGTGTGTATGTGTATGTGTTTGTGGGTAACGTATGGCGGAGAAGAAGAAAAGTCGCGGAAACGTGTGTTTCTTCTCCAACTTTCATTATGAAATTGATCTTGCCAAGGCGTAACCACACTGTCCAGGCCTTACTTTATACTGGATCACCGTTTCTCGGAATGGAACCTCTTTGCCGATAGATGGGAAACGCTTAGAATCTTTTATTTTGCGCATTACCGTTATTAAAAAGATTTGATGAAAAATGCATGTGAGTTTTCAGGATTGAACTATATTTGTAGCAGCTCTTTTTTTCTATCATTTATATAGTGGAATATTAGAGGTCAAAACATTTCTTTGCTCAGATTATACGATATATGAAGAAATCAATGCTATAACAGTATTTGAATCGCTGGAAGTAACCATTCAAGTCAAGCTGCATTAAAATAGTTTAAACTGCTCAAGTAGATATTCGAATGAAAAATAACTTCTGCAGTACCGGTAAATATTATTCAACAACAATGAATCACCCAATTAATCACTCGACCACTTTGAATTCACTCAAAAAGGAACCGACACCAAAAATTAGACCAACAAATGAAATAAATCGCTATATCAACTTATCGCAAAACGTTATACACAGCAGCAGCAGCAGCTCGTGTCCGGGAGAGCCCGGGCCAACAATCGCCCATCAAAAGTGAGATTAAATTATTCATGAAACAGCGAGCCCGCCAACAAAACATCTCGCCGCGCAATTTTGCAAAACATTAATTCAACTTTTTCATTCCGTGCGCGGGAACGACTCCCTCTCTCTCTCTCTCGCTCTCGCTCTCTCGCTCTCGCTCTCTCTTTTATTCCAAACGCGCGGCGGGAAAAAAGATTCGTTGGTCAAAATGACTGCGCGTGTGTACAGTGGCGCGTGCCTCGACGCGCGTGAAAATTAAATTAATTCCAAAAGGTACGTATATATATATATGTGTGTGTGTGTGTG
>UELV01080170.1:0-23743 GCA_900490015.1 Megastigmus stigmatizans | reverse complement strand
ATATATATATATATATAATATAGGGAAATGAATTAAAATAGGTTTAAAACAAATAGATAAATGAAGTACTGAAGACTATAGATCATAAAATGGTTTAATTAAAAAGTTTCAGTCTCACCAATCAATGAGAAAGTGAGCACCATGTACATTGAACTTTGTAAAAAACATATGTCTTACCGGACTCGGCACATATCTACTTTCGCGTATTTACCATAATGCTTTGGAATTGCTTGCAACTTTTCTACTAACGGGAATGGCTACATTTTATGAATTATAAGACATTACAATCCTTAACAGGTATACATAAAATTATAAATTTTGAAATTATGGAATGATAGAATTTTAGAAATACATAAAACTATATCTGAGAATTTCTTAAAGTATATTTTTATGAATAGCTACGGTCAAAATGAAATATTTTTAGAGGTTATAATTATACGAATCATATACCATATAGAAAACTTAATTATTAACTGAAATATAGGAAAAAATATCTACAATAGGAAGATGCCTACGCGATTGGAATAAAATACAGCATTTAGAGGGAACGTATGTTATATTATTTAATATGCAAAACAGAACCTGGGATTAAAAAAACTTTTAATCGAAGGGAATGTTTTAAAAGCTTAATTTAAAATCAATGTATTACGATACTTGTTTTTTTCCTATACTAAGTATAAAGTGCAATACTCTTGGTCTTTTTTAAATATTCAAATAAAAGGGCTAACTTTTTATTATCCCCCTGCTAAAACATGGAAGTAGACTCAAACGAATACATCAATTTCCAATCAAGATTTTTTTAACTTTTTATGCTTATAAGGGAGTGAATTCTTTAAAAATAAATACTTTATGATGCTTTAAACATCTGTTATAGAGATATGTCATACGTTCGATCTAAAAATAGGCTTTCATTTTTATATATTGTGGGCGTCCTCTAAAACATATTTATAAATAAACACTGATCACTTTATCGTTTATTGGGGTAATTATAAATAAAAATTAAAAGTATACACTCTGTAAGTTTATAAATTGATAAAAAATTAAAATCATGGTAAAAAATCAAGTTTTATGTTACAATAAAAGCCACTAGTAAAAGTAGGTACTTTAAATGACATTATTAAATCAACAAATATTGCCTTTAATTTTCAGAGTCCAATGTAAGCAAATATGTAACTCGATCATTGTACTCCTCATCAAGTAAAATATATGACGAAAAAGTGGTTCACATATTTCATAATGAAATAACATATTATATTGAAGCATATTGATTTATTTTATGCAATTTTTTTTTAATAAAAAATAAACAACGAATACAGCGGCTTCTGCATGAAATCATAAAAGACTAACAATATATATCGGTTTCCCATACCTAACGCGTTTTAAAATAATGCAGGAAAATGGCTGTCTATATAAAGCCTATTTAAAAAAAGTTATAAAGCTTGTTAGGATACTTAAGATGAATTCAAGCTTGAATTTAATCGGTGCTCGAGCAGACACACAGCTTTGAAAAGCGGGGGGGGGGGGAGACACAAGCAGTTACATTCACATTACACTATACACGGTAATGACTATTAAAGCTCCTAAGATAAGAGGAAAATCACAAGCATGGACGTGAGCTAGTGAGAGGGAGAGAGGGAAAAAGGGTCCTTTTTTAGAGCGAGCATTTCAGCAACGTCCTATTCACGCTTTCAAAGGCAAACGATACGGAAGCAAATGGGCGAGCTCCGCGCGCTAACGAATTTTCCAGAGCAGCGAGCTAATAAAAGCGTCAAATCTGCGGTTGCGCATCCTCTTTTCCTCCTTTTCTCTCTTTGTTGTGGCTCATCTCTCTATCTCTCTCTCACTCTATCTCTCTCTTTGAAAATCGCGGAAAAACGCTGGTGCACGCGCGAATGAATAAGCAGTAGCGTAGGCTGTGAGTATGTGCTTGGCGAGCGAAAAAGCTTTGCCTCCGAGGATATGAGGTTGAAAAAAGCACAGAGTGTGTGTGTGAGAGAGAGGGAGGGAGGGAGAGAGAGAGAGAGAGAGAGAGAGAGAGAGAGAGAGAGAGAGAGAGAGAGAGAATGAGAAATGGAGTTAAAGATGCAGAGGTGCGCCAGAAAATAGAGGCAGCAGTCAATGAATTCTTTCGTTTATTTAAATTCCCGCGCATCTACTCTCGGCCCCTCTAGATTCATATATAGCAACACTACAGCGGTTGGAGTAAGAAAGGAAGATAATATATATTCGGTCGCGATTTTCTTTGCAGCTGCTTCTCGTTTGCCTAGACTTATATATACAGAGCTTTTTTTCGATTAGTAAACGAATCCGCGCGGCCTTTGACCTTTTCTCTCCTCTGTACCCTCTTTCGTCGTGCATTTGCTCTCCTTTAAGTTTCACTATTTGGAGGAGTTTGTAGAAGCCGACAAATGAACTTCCGCCTTTATTGACGACACTCTTTCGCGTGGGCTTGTGATCTATACGCAGATAAAATGATCCGATACCGCAGCTCTTTCTCTCTCTCTCTCTCCCTTCTTCTTTCGTAATATTTTTATCAAACGCAACTTTTGTTGATAGAGAAGAGGCCTGTCTTTTTTCCGCCTATTCTTTATGCTCGCTTAATACAGATGCTCTCTCTCTCTCTCTCTCTCTCTTTCTTCCCCTTTTCTTTATACTGTAATACGGTGTCGTAATATGCTATCGCAGAAATCTTTTTATGCCCGTTGGAGGAAGATTCGCTCTTGCCGTGCATGGAACGAGACTCCCTCTCTCTTCTCCTCTTTTTTCATTTTCTCTGATTCAAATTTTCTCAGTTACTGAGAAGGAAAAAAGTGCGGATACTCCGTCGCGCTGCTCCTTTTTTCTATGCGATCTCCGATTCCTTCGTTCTTTTTTTTTTACGCTAATACTTGCGTGTGCATTTCGCTGAGGAAAACAATATTGTTAAAGTCGCCAACTTTATCTCGAACTTTCGCAGTATATTGCACAATTTGTGAATCGTTTTTATAAAAGTGGTAGTTCGTATGGTAATCTCGGCATGGAACTATAAGAAGCGTAAGTTTGTTTTTTTCAAACTGTTCATAAAACAGAAGGCAGAAAATCTCGGAAAAATAAAAGTAATTTATCGCGGTATAATATCCATTCTCAAACTCACGATATTTTTATAGATACTATAATCTATACTTATAATTACTTCAAACTAAACATTTTATACATTATATCACCGTATCGATAATTATAATGCTATTCCTGCTCTTTATACAATTATCGTGATTATACGCGTAGAAGAGTAGTTTATTTTACTACACGTACAACGCTAAAATAAAAAAATGCATAAAACATAATTGCAGAGTACGGTTGAGGAATTATAAACAATGGATATTATAAAACTATAATGATTGCATCAGTAATATTATTATTCTCCTCGTAATACAAGCTAAATGTTAATACAATCGCTTTTACGGCGAATAAATTGACATTTTTCTTAAATATGTCAGAAATTATTCGTCAATCACTAATTAACATATCTCCTTACTTCTGTCTATCGATTTATATCATTCAATAGCTGACTAGACTTCGAACGTAATCCGATCTTTAAACATCTCTTAAACCCAACCCATGAATCATCGCCATCGCAAAGACCGAATTTTTACACATCCATGAAACTAATGTATAATATCTAATCAAGAGTCGACTTTACGAGTGGATCAAAGAAAGATCAACAGACAGGAGCACTTGGAAAGTTATCCCCGGCGACTGTCGCTCTTTGCGCTACCCATTGAATTTCAATCATAAGCAAACAAACTTTGAAGTCTCGAATCGTCGCCACCTCCGGGACACAAAGTGCTATAAACAAGAGCGATTCATCGTCCTATAATTCGCGCCGACAGGTCCATACAACGTCGCGAATGAGAAAGATCTTTGCCTCCTAACGCGAGAAAAGAGAGGATAGGAGAGCATCGCATCCATTATGACAGCGAATTACATGAGCTACACATGATCGTCGTCGTCGTCGTCGTCGTCGTCGGGGGGAGGGACGAACAAAGGCCTGCAGAATATTGCGCGTGTCAATCGCGTCTTTTGAGAGGGGCGGTACTAGGCGACTCTGCTCCAGCTCTACACGTGCAACGCACGCTTCTCGTGAAATCCCGTCCCGACGACGATGTCGGGGGATCAAAGGCGTATATACCGGTATATAGACCACGAGAAAGAATTCAGCGCAGCTGCAGCGAGTGACGGAAAGATATAGAGGCGTCGTATCCTGCGCAAAGCTGCAAAGGAAAGCGAGCTTAGCCGAGGAGAGCGTCTTCGGGATAAACAGCTTCTTGCTGCACTCGACCGTGTGCATTTTTTTTTCTTCTTTAATAACGATGCTAAAGCTATTTCTTCTGCGCCGGATGCGTATATGAATAAGCGTGAATCCATCAACTCGATAAATCCACTTGCGGGGGCGCGGTAAAAGTGATTTGAAGCGCATATAACGGCGATGCGCGATAAAGTTAGTTTAAATGGATTAGGGAATTTTTTCACTATTGACCGTGTTATGGAGAAATGGGCCGAAGCATTTTATAACGATATTAGCGGGACTCATCTTTTATGAAGATAATAATCAAATGACCCACACTGGCCGATTATCGGCTTTATATGGAAAATACATTTGGCAGTAGCGCGCTATATCGGCCCCCGCGCTCTCAATAAATTCGCGTAAGCCATAAATATACTAGGCCTCCTAATAATTAATATGTACATATATATATAGCGTACCTAAGCGCATTATCAGCATAAATTAAATTTCGGCACACACGAGTCGATAAAAGTAGAAAAACTGAGGAAAATTTCAGTTTATCGTTTATATATATATACTGAAGTATGATATTATGCTGCTATCTATCGTCTAGAGACAGGCATTTCCGTTGTATAACGAGGTAACCGATTCCGTAAATAAATTAATAAAAATAAAATAACAAAACGTAATATTTGCAAATGATGCTTCTGTACTGTCACAAGGTTAGAGCCTCATTGTTTTCACTATTTATAACTTTATAATCCACTTTATGTCAGTGTAAACAACCCATTTATCGATATAAAACCCGACTTCAATCATAAAGTTAACCATAATATAAATACATATTTATATTATCCATATTAAAAATACAAACTGAAAGAACGGCCAAGTTTACATTGAATTTAAAAACTTGGACAACCGATGTATGCCACAGAGGCAACAATAAAAATAATAAGATCAACAAAGCGTGCAACTGGAAAACGAAGCGTATCGCGAGAGCTCGCCTCTCGTCCAAAATAGATATAGCAACAGCAGCAGCGGCATAGTAGCTCATATTTACCAAGACGTCCCGGCGAGCTTTAAAAGTGCCCGGGGCCCCTAGGAAGTGGCTACAGCCTAACCTCTCCCGTGGGGCAGTGACTTTTCCGGCGTCTTCTATAAAACTCACCTCCCCGGCTCTTACTATAAAGCGCAAAGAAAAAAGGAGAGAAAGATGACGGGCCGAGCAAGCAGAAAGCAAATTCGTATTCACCCGCCATATATTAAGGGTCGACGTCTGAGATAGTGCCTTGGAGCATTTCGAAAAAAATGACTTGTGTGTATGTGTGTATCACAGGAAAGGCTTCGACTGTGGGTTGTGTATACAGAGGCGGGAAGGAGGCGAGCGTAAAGAGGAAGAGACGCGCGAGCCTCGCGAAAAATCGAGTTAGAGGAAGGAAAGGAGACCGTCGCTCCCTGGCGCGGCAGCAGCGACTTTTTCTACGAGCTCCTACGCGCCTTTTTCTTTCGCTGTTTTTCCCTGCAACTTCTAACTTCGTTTTTCTGACTCTCTCTCTCTCTCTCTCTCTCTCTGCTATCTGGATATACCGAGATTGTCTGTACTTCTTATTTATACTTTCGCACAGCTCAGACATACGATTCAGACACTTTCCTCTTTCGCTTCCTCACAGTGAAAACGCAATTTTTTTTAGCTATTTCCACTTCTTTTCTGCTCTTGCTGATCTATACATATGATTTCCCTTTGGATCTAATAAAAGCCTCTTCGCGGAGAGAAATATTCGATGAAAAGTTAATATACATTTCACCAATCAGGGGACAAACTTGGCTTTTGAGAACAATTTAATATATCAATATGAAAATTTTGTACATATTTATGAAATTATGACATACAGCGTATTAAAAAATGCTATGTAGCAGAGTAAAAAATTGAAGATGTAACTTTTGGTATGTGGTATAATAAAAATTAAGCAAATTCGTTTAAATATATGCAGGTAAGTTAGTAAATAATATGGAAACAACGGAGCTCGCAACGAAGGGATCACGGGGACCGTTAAATACCGTGTCTATAATGACCGTCTTAATCAACTGCTGGCGCGAAAGAAATGATAAATTTTCCGTCGTAGACACGTGCAGCTCGCTTAGCATGCTCTTAGCTCTATATTTTATCGCTAGGAGGCGTCTCGTAATGTCAGCACGCAAGTGATTGAAATTACTGACGATTATCATATATGAGAGATTTTTACATCAATTAGAACTGCGATTGCGATGATGCATTATTAGCTGTTGCGATATATGTAAATAACTTGTGATGTATCTAAATTATATAGGCTTAAGAAAAAGTGACTTTAAACTGCGAACAATTAAATTTAGTCTAATAACCGATAAATCAATAAGTAAAAAGTTTCTCCGACACTCGATAACGAAGTAAAATAAGAATTTTATTCATAAACAACCGGTACTAAAAATATAATTTTGAAAATTAAAAGTAAAGTAGTAATGAAATTTTATAATAAAATTGTCTATGTAGTATACCAAAATTTAATAATGTGAAATTTTAGTATACTGTATTGTAAAATTTGATTAAATATGATAGGTTCGTGAGTTGGCGTTGCATTTTGCACGAGCCAGGGAATACATTTTTATTAACTGCTGATAGGAGCTTTATGTTTCAATAAATACGATTTTCTTTGAATAACGACATTCTTATTTGTAGATCTTGATTATTTAACAGTAAAACTGTTGAATTTTCTATAGTGTAAATTATAGTGTTTATCTATTTATTTTCTTCTGAGTATCGATTCCTTTAAATAAGTAAAAATACAATCAACCCTTTTTATTTCGATTTAGATGAACACACTCTAATTGAAAACAACGTTGGATTAATTATTCGACTCAATTAGATTGAAAATCATTTAGAAAAGAATCAGGACTTTATTAAGTCAATCTTGTGAGCAAAATTTACGCTCTATCAATCTTAAGATTAATTAAAAATCTTTTTTTTTTTTGCTGTTGATGTGATCTCACGTTTTGTAATAGTGCAAAAGACTTGTATTTCATCTCATAATTCTTCTATTTAAAAATTTAAATGCAGGTACCAGTGTTTGAAAGAGATATGTGAAAAATTTTATACAATTACTGGGTCATGTTGAATATTCTGAAAAGCTCACGCTTCTCAAAGTGCAATGCTGGAATAGAAACGAACTAACTTTATTATTACGCTGCAGTTCATACTCAGTGAAAATGAACTCTTAATAATGAATTATTTGAATAAAAAATGTGATTAAATACAGATTAACGGTTACAATATAGGCATACCTTTTTTCAATGGACTAATCCTATTAACATGTAAGAAATTTAATAACGGCGCAGTTGAACCTCAACCCTGCGTCGCGTATAAGAAAGAACGTAACAGATAATTAATAACATATGTTCAATAAATTTTTTAATTGAAATTACCTAACGTTCAAAGAAGTAATGTTCTTTTTTTAAATTAAAACTTTTTTGCTCCTCAGTTACAGAGTAGTAAATTTGGCTTGTGCACCAATTTTTCGAATATCTCTGGTGTTCTTCAAGAATAATATTTGCTTTTCATCAAATTCGCTATATAGGATACTTGACTTTTAATGAAATCTCGTAATACGAAAGAAGTACAAAAATGTTTCGCTACTCATACTCGTTCCGTAAGAAATAACATTAAGTATGAATAACTTGTATACGATTTCTCGAGTATATAATTCAAATGTTTTCAAATATATATCATTCAAAACTGCCATTGACCTAATTACGTAAATAACTATCTTTTTTGTGGGTACCTACAATTTATTTATCTCGTACATTTTAGTATATGAATTATTTAATATTTAGATTAGTTGTCATTAAAAGTTTTTTTTAACTCATACAAATGAATGAAATCATATTTGATATTGCTATACAAAATACTTTTCATAACTTTAATCAAATGCTTAATCGTAATCCTTAAATTGAAGTAAAGCACTATGCAAATTTCCCCGTCATAAAATCGTGCCAACCCGGAATTTCCAAACTTAGCGAATAAGAAGAAAACAATTACCCGACAAATCGAAAAAGCTGAGTGCATTTCATATTCGCGTTTTACGCTCCCCATCGATTCGCGATCCTCCAACTCTCGCCTTTCTGCTCTTTCAATAGTCCATTTTCGCGCCTTATTCACTTCGCTGCACTATGCATATCTCGCACGCAACCTTTTTTCCTCCCCTTCCGTCTCTCACTCTCTCTCTCTCACTCTCTCTCGCTCTCTCTATCTCTATCTGTTTCTCTTCGCACTTTCTCGCTCCTGCGAAAAAGCAGACGAACGCAGGTGCAAGAATCGAGAAGTTTTTGCGCGAGCGCGGTTAGCTTCTGTTTCTATAATGAAGTACTGAAATGGATGTGAGAGCCAGAGAGAAAACGGGAGAAGAGTTGTCGCTGCTCGCTTGCACCTTACACTGGTGAAAAATGCGATAAATTGTTTTCCCGAGCGCTGATACGCGCGCTGAGTTTAAAGAGAAACGGAAAAATGAGGGAGCGCGAGAGCAGCTCGTAATTTTACACTCGTACATTCGCGATAGGAGTCAAAAGGGCATTTCTCTCACGAATCGACCTACAGATACGTAAGATGAAGTTGAATCGGATAAAAAAGTCCGAGTCATTTTTCGCAGAAAGAATCTTTTTGAGCATTCGGTGATATTCATTAATTACGATTCAAATCAGCTTCGTTTCAATTTATGACGTATAATAAATTTACGATATTGTGCATTGTCTCCTTGCTTATGATAAATTGCCCAATCAGCTTGAAACTTTATTCGAAAATTTATTGCGACAGCATATTAAATATTAAATATTCTTTTTATATAAATATATACATATTTGAAGCAATTACTGATAATAATGAGAACACGAGTTTTATCTGCAATAATTATTATTTGTATAATATAATCCTTTTTATGAAAGGGTCGCGCATAACGATTACAAACAATGGTTATCATTGAAGTATCAAGAGAAAAATAAATATTATAATATATCCACATGACAGGCCATTAGGCGAAAACAAAATATTATACTTATCAACGAAAATTACACAATTCTCATTATATGATATATGTGTCGAGAAGGAATTTGGTATGTGAAGAATTATCAAGTATGCATGAGATGTCATGTTAAGAAGCTGGTAATATTTGGCGTGCTCGATGCTGGGACCGAAAGAGTCCCAAGCTTGGGCTTAAGGGAAGCTTTAATCTTTCTGGCGCATATCAGCGACTCTGAGCTTGCGGGAGTAGGAGACTCCCATCGCTGTACCACAAGATTACCACCAGTCTGCCTTGATAATACTTTGAATAGTGCTCGAAATGATGCACCGCTGCTAATCCACTTTTCAGAGAGAGAGAGAAAGAGAGAGAGAGAGAGAGAGAGAGAGAGAGAGAGAGAGAGAGAGAGAGAGGCCGTTCTATATAACCACTTATCGACTATTAAACGTCTCAAAGTATAATTTTATTTTATTCACTCGTTATTATTCTCTAGCAGGCGCGAATGTAAATAACGAAAAGACGACAGATATATGGATTATTTTGCTAATTACAAAGGCGATTTATGAATATGCGCGCGTAATACGCGTACACATTTGCATAAAGAGCGCATCGAGAAGAAAGATTGCCAGCTCTGCCGCGGCTCGCACGGCCTTTTTTATTGCTTTATTTACGAGCGATTGCAACTGTGTTGGAAAAAAGGTGTTGATAATGATTCCATTAGCAGTGATAGCGCTAATTTTAATTATATGCAACCGCGGCGGGCAGCAGTTCACTTTTGTCTTTTTCTTTTTTATTAATCCATATAAACGCGTATCAACTAATTAGTCGGTATGAACGCACTGTAATTATAATGGTGTAAAAGTGTTTTCCATTGATGTAGCTTATCCGCGACTCTTCAAAATGAAACGACAAGTTTATTCTCAACGAGAGAAAGAGAGAGAGAGAGAGAGAGAGAGAGAGAGAGAGAGAGAGAGAGAGAGAGAGAACAAACGTAGCCTTGTGTATGCTGCACGAGGCAACTCGTCATCGGTGACCGAGTCATTCAAAATAAACGAGGGTGACAGCGGGTGTGCGGGTGAAAGAGACCACCAAGACATCATTTGGATTTCCGAGTGAAGCATGAGATGTATATTACATGGAGGGGCTGATTGGTATGCGCAGAGGTGAGTTAGTCGAGCGAATGCACCGCGTGAAATTAAACTAAATACACTATTTGAGGGTGCATTACCGATATCATTGTATTTATGCAATCAGGCATTAGCTTCTATTGTTTTGATGGTCTGAATGGGAGAATGCCGGACTTTATAAATCTTTTGTTGACTTACTATTTTTTTTATAAAAACTTATTTTTTAATAGATAGTCATATGTAAATTGAAAACGTAAATAATAACGTCGACATCAATAAATACAGAATTTCACGTTGGCGCAACGACGAAATCAGTTGACAATATTTCGTTCCACAGCTTAAACCATATAATTACAGTGTGTGCAATCAATTATTAATTGTGTATACACGAATTTCAAGTCCCGACCTCACCCGAAATTATCCCCCATTATCCAAACTAATTGTATGTCCGTTAAAACAGCTGTATTTCTTTGACAA
The DNA here is from genome assembly GCA_900490015.1 of Megastigmus stigmatizans. NCBI lineage: Eukaryota > Metazoa > Arthropoda > Insecta > Hymenoptera > Megastigmidae > Megastigmus > Megastigmus stigmatizans. Next base: position 12,833 of record UELV01080170.1, on the reverse strand, counting down.
TATCGAATCTCGCTTCCGATTCGCTTCCCAATAACATCGACAAAGACACAATAGGTCATTCATCCCAGAAATTAAATTCTCCTGAATAAACTGCCTCCCTGCAGACACTCGCTCTCCTACAAGAATACGGGAACCACAGAAAGAGAACGAGAGAGAGAGAGAGAGAAAGGGGGGGGATGAAAAAAGAAAGAGAGTATCGACCTACAAAAATGCGAGCGAAATCGCCTAAATAGAAAAAGCGAAGCAGAGTCGGACAGACCAAGAGGAAGAGAGAGAAATGGCTTGCAGCGCAGGACAAAATCAGCTCTCTGCAATCGGCGCGCGTGCACCGGAGAGAGAGAGGGAGAGAAAAAAAGAAGAGCGTCGATCGATTCCCTCTCCTCTCTCTCCCGCAGAAGGAAGGTATAAGCCGGTCCGTGATTAATTGCCCGGGCCTGGGCTACACTACTGCAAAGCTATACACACACTCTCTCACACACACACAGATACCTCACAGGCACACACACAGATCCACTGACACAGGTACGTGAACGCGAGCGTTATTAGAAATTGAATTCGGCGCTCGTGCCCCGGCAGCACGCGCCGATCGTGCGCGGTAATTTATAGGGGTAGTCTCGTATATGCCGGGCATGAGAGAGACAGAGAGAGAGAGAGAGAGGGGGGGGGGAGAGCGGAAGCAAGTGATCGGACCGATTGTTCGGGCGATATGGGCAACCTACTGCACGTGTACAGGCGCATGCGGGCGACACATGCAAAATTAACGCGAGTAGCTCCGATCCTCGCACGCATTGGTCGCCTACTACTGCGCGCTCTTGGACCGTTTCCCGCAACCGTTAGCCCCACCCCGGATTTCTGCTCTTTGTGCTGTTTCAGTGGGATATATACACATTGTTTTTTTGGGCGAAGACGACGGGCAATTTTGCTGGCAGTCTTGCAGTCTTGATCTTGTCGAGGTTCTGTGGGCGCGTTGGCTGTTTATTTGCCCTGAAGTATGGGAGAAAAGTGTTTTGAAAGAAGCAATAAAGGATGCCCACGAGATCGGAATAAAAAGCTAAGTTTGGGGTTAGCGTACGAGATCGTTTAATTAAAAAAAAATTGACACCCCTGCTCGAAGGGAAATTCTTTGTGTCTTCCTGTACTCGTCTGTTTCTACTTCCATATATTTTAAGTATAGGGCACAAAAAACTTGACATTATTTTTTAATATATTTCTCCTCGAGTAAGAAAATTAATTTGTAACCCTTGATGTGCATGTTTCATGTGAATGACGTAACGTGTTCACTGGGATCATTGACCCCATCTCCATCATTAACATACTTGCTGTAATGAGGATATTTGAATTTTTCGAAATATTACAAAATATCTTTAAAACATCCTTTTACGTGACGACCTTATATTTTTACGCGATAATCAGTTATGAACATGAAAAAAAAATATTTTTAAAGTATAAAGAACATGCACAAAGTTTTACATTTTAAAATAAATTTATCCAGCTACTCTTAAAATATGATGTTTTAAGTAAGAATTAGTACAGTACGCGAAGTAATTATTTTGATAACAGAAGAATTGTGTCGGATCGATCTGACTAGTGTGCACGTTAAAGGTTTAATTAACCCATTAACGCTGAAATGTCCATTATTTCTTCTCAACTTTTGACGCTGTAACTTTTTATGTAAACGTCCTGGAAAAAATTTTGAATATAGTATTTCCTATAGTTTAAAGTCTTATATTTCAAACACCGTCACCAGAATTGATCTAGATATCCATTTAAAAAAGTTATCACTTATTTTTCGAAAAAACTCGATATTTTTAACTCGAATAAGTCTTCATAGTTATAACTACAAACAAATGTGCACGTAACTTCTGCTCTTTAAAGCCTCGTTGGTATTTTTCACTTTCATTTATTGGAAGTCGTGATATTGTACTTTAAATTTTGGAAATAATGTCAAATACCTAAATACCTGATATTTCGAATTTTTGCAGTATACAATTTAACAAAAATTTTTGTCATAAATCTAACTAATTTCTACATAAAACTTATCCTTTAAGCTTAAATTTAATTTTTTAGTCGACTCTGTACGACTTTTGAAACCAAGTTACCGCAGTTTGAAAAAAAAACTCTCGCATTTATATTTTCATGCTTTGCACCATAATAAGAATTAACAGGTTCGTAGTCTAAGACTATGTAATCTTCAAACTTCGATACTTATCTTGGTTTTCGTCGAAAAAATCGTCGAATAAAAAATGTAATTAAAGCTTAAAATGCAAATTTTCTAAATAAATCAATGAGATTAGTAGCAAAAATTTACGTATACTGTATAATTCAGAAGTATTTAATTTTATATTACTTCCAACATTTAAATTGACATATCTCGGCTTCTAATAAATGAAATGACGCCTTAACAGTTACTCTACAATTTAAGTAATAATAGATCATAATTAACTATATTATATCCTGACATAATTATATTAATGATTCTCAAGTTATTATTACTCCTCCAGCTTACAGTTATTTTTATGATTATTTTTTTAACAAAATTAATATGATAACTTGCCTTATTAATCTAAAACCCAATACAGTTAATTTTGTTTGTTTTTTCTTTACTAATCTTGAAATTCTCAAATCGATCGTGTAACCTATTGTTAGTATGGTGTATAATTATAAAAAAGATCTTTTTAATGAAGTCTAAGCTTTCGAGCGATAACCAAACGATATTAATATGATCATTAAAGCCCTAGTTGATAAACGATTTCACGTAAATTCCAAGAATCGGTGTCGGTTAAGCGAGCGAGTTTCGGGCGACGACCACAGCTATATATACGCAAACTAAAAGGGAACTGCTGCGTTTTATCGCGTGTGCGAGCTCGCGTCGTTAATTTAGACTCAGCGCGTGTGTATACACCAAGTATCGAGGTGGAAAACGTCAATGTTGGCTTTGCGTTAGTACAGCGAGAATCAAGAAGTCCCCGAAGTGGCCAGTATTGCTTCGTTTCGGCACTTTATACACACTCGACGCTGCTCAATTTGTTTACGACTTCTTTTTCCCCGGGGGCACGTAATACGGCACAACTTTTCCTCTGCTAATTGCTCTCGCGTTGCATGCAACAACTCCGCTGTCAGAGCATTTATTAATGAATAAGTACGTCGAGTTTAAGGAATTTATAATTGCCGCTTGATTTTTCATAAGGGACGAGTGACTGCGCCGAGGTCGATTACGATTCACCGCCGTGTACTTGCTTCTTAATCTGATCGTAATATACATAATCCCCCGACTTGATTCTCCTAGCTACAGTTATTAAGCTTTATTTGCGAGATTCAAAATTGCAAGCTATAAACTTTGTAAGCCCTGGATTCTAACGCGTATTATATTACAGATATAATTTTTACGTCTTGTCGAAACGATTTGCCTGCGACGAAAATTCGCCTGTATAGACGTAAATATAACATCAAAATATCGGCATTGATTAAAGTCAACAAAGTCAAAGGCAATGTAACGTCAAAGGATCGGAATGGAAACAAAGCCTCCAAGTGTTAAGGACAAATATGAGGTGTGGATAAGCAAGAGAGAGAGAGAGAGAGAGAGAAAGAGAGAGAGAGCTCATAAAGCAGTAGGAGCATACATCAAAGACTTCGACGCTTCTCGAAACTTGGCCCATTACAGAGGCGGCTCCGACATCGTCATACATCAAACGCGAATTTCTCCCTCTCTATCTCTCTCTCCTTACTTCATAGTCACTCTCTCTCTCTGCCTCTCTCTCTCTCTCTCTCTCTCTCTCTCTCTCTCTCTCTCTCTCTCTGGGTTGCACGACGATCGCTCAATCGTGCAGCAGTAGCTGCAGCAGCGGCAGCAGCGCAGGCTGGCATTGAGGTGCCGCGGGGTGGGCGCGCATCAAGCCGCAAACGCGCACGAGTCCCGCGCCGAAGCTTCTATATATCTATATCTGTCTGTCTCTCTATCTTACTCTGTCCGCTGGCGCATTAATCGTCGTCGACAGGCAAGTACTATACGGCCGAACCGAACCGCTTGCGCAAATCGAGTCGCGGTGCGGCAGGAGTTGTGCCAGTGTCTCCTCTCACTCTCTCGGCTCTCTCTCTCTCTCTCTCTCTCTCTCTCTCGGCTCTTCAGCAACAAGACGGGAATCCTTTGCATGCTTCGTGGCATCCATTTTCCTATGAACTCTCGCTCTACAGTACCCCTGTCGCTCTATCGGTGCGCCAGCTCCGTTGCGCCTGCATTCTGTTATATACGTCTAGCGCAGACGACGAAATCATTCGCTCGGAGGCCCGACCAACTATTACGTATATAAGGATATATATATACCTTTAATACAATTACGTTGTAGTTTTTCGGAGGCTTTAGAGTCACAAGTTGCTTGTCAGCCGCGGATTGAGTTTTGGAACAATTTTCGCGAAATTGTAACGTGGATGGGCAATTTGGGGGAGAACTTACAAAAGCGCGCGCACGAGTGAGAGAGGGAATAATTGTTGGTCTTTCATAAAACACCTTTGCAGGCTTCTCTGTTGCTTTTGTTTTTCAAATTACTATACTTTTCGCGTATTTCTAATAATTTACTTTCGACACGTTGTGCTTTCGTTTTTTGGTTACTTTATTCGAAATTTGCGATTACAGAGGGAATTAATGCGATTACTTCAGAGCACCCGAAAAACTTATAATTTGTTTAGCACTGCAGTTTTTTAATTAAAATGATGAAACACTTTGCTTTGTTTTCGTAGAGCAACAGTCAAAAGCTATATGCTATTAAGTAACAAAACTACGTTTAAAATTACCCGCGTAATTTTTCTTATTATTATCGTTGAACGAATAATGTAATATATTCGCTGTGTATATTTAATGCCGTAGAATAGGATTAGTCAATCTTTTATCAAAAGCCCATAGCTCCTATATAATCCATTTTTGCATTTTGACCTAGATTGCAATACTCATAATACATATTTATATTTAAATTAATATTGATTTATGATTCCATTTAGTCAAATTGATAAAGAACGAGAACGTGCGTTAATATATTTCTCTTTGAGAATTTCCTCACAGCAGTATTATAAATTCTTTGATGGGCTTTTGACTGATTAATCGAATCTATTATCCACGTATTAAAAACTAGCATCAATGATCATTAGAATTAATTAATAATATTGAACGGGTTAAAAAATTAAAGCTAAACTTGAAGCACAAACAACAAATATATGTCTGCATTGGCAAATACTTTTGTCGATTGGTTAATGCCATCAATCAAACAAATGTCTTCAAAGTAAAGAAGTAAATATGAACGTGCCTTACTGGACTCGGTATACATCTACTTATACACATTTGCACACCTACTTATTTTTTGGCTCGTAATTAAATACTTCATAGCTTTGAAGGCACATCGAGCAACTGTAGAAAAGTCGTCGATTCATAAATCATATCCCGAAAAACAATGACGGTGCTAAGTGGAAACAACAACTCCATGGAATCATTAAAAAATCATTTAAACGATCATAAAGAACCGTAGGGAGAAATAAAATAGAATGGAGCATTAGCAACAGCAGGTAGAGAGTGAAGATAATCCAATATAGCGTAAAGAGGGGGCCTAGTAAATTCCTATAATAATATTATTCGACTGGGGCATTAGTGATACTAGAGTAACACTGGATATCTCACCTAAACACACATCCAACTCTGTAAGCTCACGAGCTCGCAACGTATAATTTTGGCATTTCATTGCATACACGCGCAGACGCATCTGTGTGCCAGTGCTCTGTATATGCGGGAGTATATGTGAGTGTGCTCCTTGACCGAAAGGCTTTCTCTCTGTCCGGGTGCAAAGTACCCATTCATCTGTTGTTCGTGTGTACGTATGCGCATTCGATCCCCTCTATACCTCTTCCTGCTCTCTCTCTCTCTCTCTCTCTCTCTCTCTCTCTCTCTCTCTCTTTGGGTGCATCTTCCCCATTGAAACAGAGCCGGAGCCACACTCGGTCTGACTTCTATCCAATATATATATATACACATATACATATACACGTAAATTGCAGGAACGGAGGCATAAGCCTTTAATCAGCACGGCCTTGCGCAATGGCAGTTCGAGCGGAGCTAAGCCGGCCCGCGGTGACAAATAACTCTGATGGTCCCCCTTTCCCCCCTCCTCCTCGCCACTCCTACCACTCCTACCACCTCCTTCCTACGACACCATTACACGCGCGCAATGCTGCCCTACCCAGAGCTAAACGTTGTGTGTATAGCAGACAACGACACCCACCGTAACCCACGCACTGTTATGTCTACATCAGTGACAAAAGAAACAAAAAGAAAACAAAAAAAAAAAACGTGCGGTGCAAGTGGCTCTGATGACCGATTCGGGACTCTCTCTCTCTCTCTCTCTCTCTCTCTCTCTCTCTCTCTCTCGTTTCTTTTCTGTAACGTGAGTTTAATGGTTTTTTTTTTCTATTTATTCACGATTTGCGTAATGTAAAATGCTATAGCAGATTTTGCGTTTTTTTTTCGTGCCTCGGCTTTTTAGGAACTTTGAACACAAAAAATTACGAGTAAGTAGATCAAACTCGTCAAGGTTAATGATACAGGAACTTTTTATGACTTTGAATATAGAGCTCTTGGAACACTCTGTTAGATGGTCATCAAAGACCTTTTTGTGCTGCGAGCAGTGTAAAAACATGTATACGTCTACACTGACAAATAAAATTTGGTTATTGTGATTAAATATTTTGTTGAATACACCCTATCAAATATTAACTTACTTATTATATAGTTAAATTAATTATTTCGAGTATTCAACGAAACAGTGTAACTTATTACTTGCAAATAGCCGAAAATTCACCTTCATTTTAAAATTATAATGGTTTCAAATTTTCTTTACAATTTCAAAATTCTAGCAATGCTAATAATATTTAGTAGTTTTTAGATTTATTCTAGTATTGTTTTTACGTAATGGTAAATTATTATAAGTCAGTGATGTAACAGAAGCTGTTACATTAGTTAAATTTTCTATTTTTTTTTAAGTACATATGAATTTAACAATCAATGGGCCAATTTATTAGAAAAGTATCACCCGCAAGTAAAAGAATGTATAAATTAAATAAAAAAGAACTTGCTCTGCAAATATAAATACTAAAGCATCATTCTTTAAAGCAGTCTCATCTAAAATCTACACTTTAGACTCTCAAAAAACTTTAACATAAATTATCCACCTCGTACTGCTCATACTTCAGTTGTCAAAAAAGAAAGAAAAAAAAAACCTCCTCGTTGCTTCAACTGGAAAAAGGAAGCCACCCAAACATAGACAGGCTCTCGCAAACGTGCATGCGAGCCGGTGCGTCCGCACCGAGCGTTTCCTACTGCAGCATACCCATGTCTGCACACAGGCAGACAGAGAGGGCGGGAGCCGCGATCGTACATAGGAGCTAGCCGCGCGGGGGATTTGAATTGCAAACGTACCGGAAGTGGCGGCAGCGGCGTTATGGTGATGGTGGCTGTGCCCAGAGCTCGTAGCGGAATGCACGGCGTTGGTGGCAGCGGTCGCGACCTGCTTCAGTGCCGTTAACACCATCATCCTCGCAGCCGTCTGGATATATACGTTAGCTGGATGCCTTCCTGCGCTCTGCACGCCTCGTCTGCTTGAACGAAAAACCAGAGAAGCGAGAAAGCGAGATAGAGCGAGAGAGAAAAACTGCTCTCCTCTTGTGCCTGTCGGCGGTCAGCCGTTGATCGACACTCCGCTGCACACACGCGCGCGCGCCCGCACGCTTTAGAAAACCCGAGTTAGCCGAGCGAGCGGTGCTCGGCTTTTTTTTCACTCCTATCTCTCTCTTTCTCTCTCTTTCTCTCTATTTTCTTTCCTCTTTTGCGCTCTGTTTGAACGTGTCTCCTCCCTCTCTCGCGCTCGCTTCTTTTGCAAGCCGTGAGCGAACGAACGACGACGATGTAGCGACCTCGAAGTTTATGCACGAGCGGCGGGATGCGTGAAAGGCGCACTCTTATTAGAGTAGTTTTTCTTCCTCTTCTTTTTCCTTCACCTGTACACTGGGTTGGCTGCACCGCTGGTGGACGGTTGCGGAAAACTCGCTGTGACACGAGTTTTTCCCCTTTTTGATTCCTTCCCTTTTTTTATTTCCCTCGATTTCTTGTATATCTTTCGGCCGCCCGTCTGGTGTATTTGATCAGTCCTCGGGTATCGGGAGCGCTTCGTTTCGTCGGCGACGCGAGGGACTTTCGAAAGGGAAATGTTTATCTCTCTTTCATTCTTTCTCTCTCTCTCCCTCTCTCTCTGCAGCGCGAGCGCGTGTGTGTACGTGATATAGGCTTTCGCGTGAGCGCTTTGGCCTCAACTCTCTCTCGCGCGCGCGGGCGAGCGGCTGACTATAGGTATCGCTCACTCGCTCGCTTCTCCTAACCTCAAATTTTCAACTGCAGCAGCACCGATTCGCCTGGTACCGCGCGCGCATCACGGATCCAATTTCTGCTGCACACGTCCGAATCTCTCGGAGGCGCGCGCGCACTCGCTTGTTGTTGCAATCCGTACACAATACACTCGAGCGCTCCGGGATATTGTTTGAATTCAAGGCTCGATAGCGACTCGATGCGTCCACTGCATGATATACCAGATTTTCTCTTTCCGTCACTAGCTCTCTTTCACTTTCTCCGGCAAATATTTCATGTCCATAATGAAGCTGACGCTGCTGGCGCCGCCTTATAGCTGCCTATACGGACCCGCACAACACATATATAGGCCCCGAAGCCGATCGCCGACGATCCGGACCACTGCACCGCACAGGACCGAACGAACAAGCAAATGTATAGCAACACAAAAATGGCAGTATATGATAGTCGAGTATACAGTGGCGAACACTGGCTAAAGGATATCCGCTGCAAGACTCGCGGTGGCAGCGGCGGCAGCGGCTACGGCGACTGCAGCTCGCTTCAAGCGCACAACCATTATTATAACCGAGCGATTCTACCTACACACTGGCAGAGAAATGGATTTCACAAGTACCGCAGGTTCTTGTTCTCTCTTAGGCTCTTATTCGCTGCACCGTATCACAGAAGCGCGCACTACACGCACGCACACACACACACACACAGACAGCGAGAGACGGGCGCGCAGAGCAGCTGCGGCAAGAAGAAGATCCAAAACGCTGCAGCTGCAGGGCACGAGAGCGATAGAGAGAGAGAGAGAGAGAGCGCTTGCTTCGACTACGAGCACCATTCGTTTACGAGTGCTGCACACGCACACACAGACCGGGCCGCGCACTTATGCACACACAGCAGCGAGTCGCGTCCATCCGTCCATCCGATCCAAAGACAGCGCGCGCTCCGAGGCTCCACACACCAGCGATTTAACGCCTAACGGTATAATTTCGTAACTCCTCCACTCGTGTATACGCGCACATACACACGGCGCACACTGCACTACAGTCTGTTGCTTCCTTTGATCGAGCGAGGCAAAGGCGAGGGCAGCGGCGAACGAGTCGCTCTTGGCTGTTGTGTGTGTTGTGCGCCTCGCTGCTTATGATTATGGAGAGGAGAGTTGAGAGACAAGAAGATATACAAGGATCACGCGGCTCGGCTGGTGTCTTCGACTAGACTGTCTTCGCGGCGAGATATTCACAGACAGCGCCGCCGCCGTCGCAGCTGCTCTTACTGCTGCTTGCTCTGGCCTTTCCCTCGAGTGCGCGAGCGAGGCCTGATCGCTGCTGCTGCCGCTGCTGCTGGCCGCAACGAGCCGACGGGCCCAAGGAGGGAGACACACTATAGAGTAGAGAGTGAGAGAGTGAGAGACAGAGAGAGAGGGAGACGAAGGCGAGCCGCATCGTTATGGCGCCTCTCCACCTCTCCTGCGGCCTTAATCTCGAGATATAACGCCGCAGAGCCGAAATATAAATCCATCCCTTTGGATATACCGCTGATGATGGAGAGCTTCTCTCTCCTTCTATTGTGCTCGCGAGACAATGCGCGAAAAAATGTGCTGATGTTCGAAACCACGAAACTCCGTTGATATCGATTATTTCAAATCTCGGGAATATTGTTACAATGAAGGCTCGAGGAGAGTTGTGTTTTTTTTTGTTATACACTTTCGATCACGCCCACGTATTGTCCATGGGATATATATGGGAATAATATCGAGAAACGAGATTTTATATATAGGATGGAGAAGTGACGAGCGAGCGTAGTGGCATTGCGACTCGCTTGAATAACTTTTCAGTTTTACATCGAAGAAAGTTGGCTTGGCGATAAGTTGGTTTACATTAAGTCACGAGCTCGAGTGACTTGCCGTTCGAGGTTAACCGTCTGAACGTATGGACTTTATTTCAGTTCATGTTTTTTTTTGCTTTTCTTTTTATTTCTGTGTTAATGCTTCGATTTGAAAGGTATATCGTGAATGTGTATTATTGATTGTTTTGTTTAAAAAATCGTAATACGATTTAAAAATGTCGAAATGGAAAAAGGATTTTTTATATACTATGCTATCTGCGATATATCGTAGTGAACTGGTAGCTACGATAAAGGTACAATAATATACTTTATAAAGAAAAATTTATAATTTGTCATGTAAATATTTTAAATTTGCTTAACCGCTATTATTGTAATAGATAACCTTTCTAGAATATAACTTCATTTTTTTTTAAATTAAAATATTTCTTTTATTTCAAAGTTTAATTTACAATTATTATAAACAATGTATTGCAGTTGTATATCGTACATTTAAAAAGTTGTGCAATACATTATATTATAGTAAAAATTAAAATAAGCTTACGTAAGGAAGGAGGCCTCGTAAAGTAAATTTCGATAACTCACCTGAAATTATAAATGAGAACACATTTATATATATATATGTTTTTATATCGATTTATGAAAAAATAAGAATATATAAATATAGAAAAATGTTCTGGCAACAACTACTAATTGTAAGTAGTAGTAGACTTCACAGATCGGTAAGCCTTTATTAATCACCAAAAGGTGTTTACTCTCAAATATGTCAAATATAAGCACATCTTTATACGTACACTTAACATCAACTAAATATTATATGCCAAATAGACTACATTGCCACTTACGTATTAAAAAAATAATAATTGAATCAATCTGTTAAATACATTGTTCAAATTATATTGTTTATTCGTTAATGAATGCTGATGACGTCATATCAATTTTTAATGACACAACGAATACCGAACGGCTTAATTAATTATGTCGACTGGGAATTCGCGTATAATACAGTTGAAATGGCGTTTTAATTTCGAAATATTACGCGATCGATTTTTTTCTTCAAAAGAATTTCAAATTAATGATTGAATAATTGATTATTTTTAAATTTATTATCGGCTTTGAAAACTCTCAATTTTGAACAAATTGCTATGATTAGCGCAATTATGAAAAGAAAATTGTACGGCGATTCTTGATAAAGCAATCAAGAATAGGAAATTGACTGATCGCTATTAGCCATTTATCGCGAAATCAAAGAAACAATTTGGCGCGCGAATAAAAAATAACGTTACGTCAGGCGCCGTCAAAGGGGCAATTATGGTTAATCTAACATCATTAATCGAAGAACCGGTAATGAGGATTAGACCTATGCATGTTAACTAACAAAATCTTATCGCTGGACTCTTCGTGCGCGAGAAAATTGTTCGATAATATTGCATACGAATTAGCGCTAATTATAGGGATGAAGTCGTCGTGCACGATAGACTTTTTAAGCAGAAAAAAAATAATTTTCTTTTCTTTCAAGTAGGTAATTCGTCTTTAAAGAAACTAAGTGTTTTGTATGTTTATCTAGAAAATTCAAATGTGCAAAAATTGAAAACATCGCATCGAGTGTCAGGTAGCCATAAAGCATTAATTTCTTTATTTTACTATTTTCATTTTATTGTGTGGGTATGTAGAGTAGATACTCCGGTTACTGTGTCCATTAAGCAGACAACCTCTAAATTTTGTAACTTTTCTTCAATTTTTAATACTTTTATAGATATTTTAGTTAACTCTAATGTATTTTTCAAATAGTTTTCTATATATCTTTTATCAAAATCAAATAAAATCGTATACTGGCACAGTTGAGAAAAACAAAAATTTCGTACTTCTATTACTGGACATCGTCTGCTTGTCATAAGATCCTAATACTTCATTTACTGTATATCGATTACTGTATCCTATGTAAAAGGATAGGGCACAGTAACAAGTCAAAGCACACTAATCGGGACGTCTGTCCAAATTCGCGCGTTTCATTAAGCAATTCTCTTGGATGTAGAAAATTTTATTTCATTGATGCTGCACAGTACTAGATGACAGCTAAGTTGTTCAAATTCATACTTAAGAGGAAATCAAGGCTATTCAGTAGCTGACCTGAACCACTAACGTAGATGCTGTCACCAAATGAGACCTAATCCCACCTCGTAAACAATTTGTCCCAAACAAAAGCGATTAGTTCGTTTACCGCGGGTAAAAACGCTGACTCGCTCGCCGCAACAACACAAAGAATCACAATTGATTAGCTCCTTTGAACGTTGCATGAGTAATATTCTCAAACGATTGGAATCAAGTCGACAAGAGGAATGACGCACACGTGCGCGGACGAGTGTCAGCTGACATGAATAGTATATATTATATACGGAAATACACGCCACTAAACCAACTCTCGGGCGTGCATCATATTGCTGTTAGTGCTGCTGCTTCGGGGTTTCACGCTTGTAACAGCAAACTATTGTTTCTTGTTGTAATGACTGGCGGTAGGGACACGTTCTTTTCGCGCTAAACAACTAATGTATATTCATGGTAGCGTACGAACTTTTGGGGGTCGAGAGAGAGAGAGAGAGAGAGAGAG
>UELV01080169.1:0-16533 GCA_900490015.1 Megastigmus stigmatizans | reverse complement strand
TATTTTTTTTATTTTGCGTTCTTTTGAAAAAACGTCAATTTCATAAAAAAAAATCATACTTGAAAATACTTGAGAACTAATTTTGTATCAAAATCAAAGAAAAATTGAGCGAATGGCAAGAAATCAAAGTCAAGCGCCAACATCATGTACATTTGGTACTTAATGGGTTAATGTGTCAAATGAAATATTAAAAATGCATGTAAGTTCGACTTTTATATTTCTAAATCCTTGAAAAATTATTTCCGTTATATTTATTATATTCTACTATTACTAAGAACGTAATTCTTAAAGAATAAAAGGTCTATTTAAAAATTTTAATAAGAATTTGTTATAATAGGGAACTTGTAAGACAATAAAAATGGGTATTTTTATAGTTTCTATCTACATATGGAAATACAAAAGTATACTTGATAGACGGCTTTGAATTGACACTACATTTTTTTAAATTTTGTTATTCTGAAAAAAGAAGAAATGCAACTTAATATTTTTCGCCCGGTCTATAATCAAAATAGGAAATAAAAATCATGCAATATCTTAATGTGCGTGGTAAGCATATTATTCATGTCTCCTTCGTGAAAATCTTTTAAGGTTGTAAGCATAGACCTAGATAGCAGAATAGTCTATTTTATACTTATAAATTTAATCTGTTTGTTATTTACGTTTACCTTATAATTATAAACTGATGGCTATTAACTGAATAGACAATATATTTATTAAAATTCAGGTATAAGCAGATATTTTTTCAAACTTTTGTATGCATTTACGCATTTATATTCTCTATTGAAAGGTATTAGACACTTATATTACATTGGCATAACAAAAAGCCATCGATCCCCTCTGTCGGCTAAAAAAAAACATTTCCTCTGCTAAAGTAGAGCACGTCAAAAACCGTTCATTTGCATTATTTGAAGGAAAAAAGGGAAAAAGTAGAAAAACCTCGTCGGATGATACTTTGCTGTCGATAAACTGGAAACGTGACGTCCCGAGCACTGAATTTAAATAACGACGCTCTGAAGGCTCAACCTTCGCTGAAACATCGGCATAAAAATGTCCACACTATATTCACCGCAGTATAGGCTTCCTTTTCTACTTGTATAGCGTCACGCAAATGCATTTCTTGCTGGTGTATCCCGTGAGCACAAAAAACTGCGCACATCCTTCAAAAGGAAAGTCTTGTATCCAAATACAGAAAAAAAAGAGCAAAAGAAGAAAGAGCGAAGAAAAAATGAAAGTGAAAGAGGGTATGGTTGTGAAATAATTAGTCTCCAAAACGCTCGATGCGAACCGCGGAATACAACGATAATTTTGGAAGCTGATGTATAATAATAATTCTTTCGGGTCAATATTGCTGAAAATGTATCAACCAGTGCATAATAATATATCAGAATAAAAGATTACTTTCGTTATATTAAAGATAAACAGTCTGGTAAATTAACAGATGATACTCCGACCAAATGGAGGAAACCCGTTCACTTTAAAGATTTTAGATAGTACACATCTAACATTGAAATTTTTTATATGTATTAAAATAGTAATGAAAATTGTAGATAAATGTCAACGGTTAATACCGCTACTTACAATTATATATATATATACATGCTGCTATTTTTATATCGTGTATTTCACATGAAATTTTCGCAATGCATTTTAGAAAAGGTTTTGTAATTAATTAACCTAATTAATGATTTTGTTCTAGCTCTATCAGACAAGCCAATGTTTGCAGAACCTGTTCCAAATGTGACAGTGGCGCTCGGGAGAGACGTTAGTTTACCTTGCGTGATAGAGAATCTTGGGACGTATAAGGTATGCATACTCTTCTTTTATTATACTAAAATTCTTCCGACCATAAAACTTTCCACCTTACTACTTATATGTATATAATTTTTAGAAAAAAATTTCTTTTCATCGATAATAAGCTTCATCTTTGAGGAAGCCACATTAGACGCTGCTCGATTAAATAAGATAATTTTTCTATTATTAACCATGAAAGATAGAAAAGCATTGATCCATGAATAACGATTTATTTCCGTCACATAAAATAATGATAAGCTTTGGTGAACAGGGCGTATGTTTTAAAGTAAACGAGTTTCTGAGTGTATCGCGCGAGTACCAGTATGAGATACTTGACAAGAATCGAGTCGAAAGTTTTTAAGCTTGAAGGAGTCGAGAGAGAGAGAAAAAAAAGAGGAAAAGTACAGAGCGAACAAGTAACCCCGTTTGTCTATCCTTTTTTTTTCGACCTTCTTTCGTCTCAGTATCATGTACGTTTTTCGCGTTTTCCACTACCTATTCTTTTTTGCTCGCATGTTTCTTGGATAGAAGAAGAAAAGGGCCTCCTGGTACTATAGATCTCAAGACGTTTAACAATTGAAAAGTTTCGCGAAACTCTTGTGAGAGGTCTGCAAGGCGCAGAGGCTGTCGAGTCAGTCCAGCGAGCGGAAACGAGATACTTTTCCAAATGGTCATTATTGACTATCGTTGCATTTACTTTTTGCTTTCGCAGGGGAAAAAAGAGAAGAGTCGCGCGTGACGTTAAGAATTTTCGATTTTCAGACAACTAAGGGTGAAACGGAGTGGCGTGGCTTCCATACAGCAGATATGTCGCTGATATATATTTTATATCGTACAAATATATGACGCGGTAATCGTTACAAAAATTATGGATTGACTCGTCTTAGCACAATCGTTGTATCCTAATCTGTGATTTACAAACTTTTCGTCTTCGAATCGAAAGTTGATGATTTAATAACTTATTATAATATGTTTTATTCTTATAGTGCATCGCTACGTTTAATATTTTCGAAAACACTATTAGCGAATAGTCAATAAAAAATTCAATTAAAAAATTATCTATATATATATATATATATATTATACGTTTACGGGGGAGGAAGCGAGAAAGATAGAAGATAAAAAGAGATGTCGATCTCTTTTATCGTGCAACAGCGGCGGAAGAGCTTACGCGCGAAGCGACTTGAAAAGCACCAAGCGAAATATCTTTAAAGCTGGAGCCGCACTATCTCTGCCCAGAAGCCTTCTATAAATCGAACTATTGAGCCTCGCTTTGCGAGGTACCAGACTCACAGCGCGCCCGCAAGCTCGAGCCGAACAATGTTTGCCGTACTACTCTGTATAGCGCGATCCTGGTTAAAATTACTACGCAATTTGCTGAAAAAAAAATATAGTAATCGCACTTTTTCGATTAAGCCTCGCAATCTCAGCTCAGATTCCCTTCTATTCTGCGGCATTTTTCACGTAATTTCTATATGTAAAAAGTGCAGTAATTCTTTATTTATACTTTTGTAAATATATTTGATAGTTTTTCTGCTACGGGTATTTACATTTCAGATAACATTAAGAAAATTCACTTTCATATACTAAACTATTTCTCTGAACCTATAATGTGTTATGTCTTGTAATGTAAAATTGGAAATCGCGTTAGTTATTCTATAAGCATTAGTTTTAATTAAGATTAAAGTATACACTGAAAATCTAAAGAAAAATTAATGAAAATTGAAGAAAGGAGAAGTTGTATACGTATGCAAACATAGGGATAATAAATCAAGTCGTAAAATTCCCCGCGTAGCGCGGTATTATAAAGTATTATCCGTTCGTTCGCGGCAATAACAGCGTATGCTCTCCCGCGGATACGAATTTATAGAGACGGCTTATATACGCAGGTTAGCAGTAATCGGATCAGCGTAATAAGAGTCTTTCCCCCAGCAGGCTAGTAACCTTATACACGAGAGGTGTCTTCGAACTTCTTGACACATGTGGCATCTTAACGTCCCGCGGACACGAACTTGGAGACGTGCTCTTCCTTGGTCCCTCCCTGCGCCCTCGCGAATTCCCGCGTATTATATCCGCAGCGACTCTGGCAGATTAAATTTTGCGCTGCCGCGCCGATGCAACCCCCCCCCCCCCATGCGTCTGCCCTCCCTCAACTTTTAATAAGTTTGAAAGGCGTGAGATGGAAAAACTTGATGCTTACACGGCTATAAATGCAATGTTCAATCGTTGGACACGACTCTATACGCCGCAACCGATGTATCGACGACCTCTGTATATAGACGGGTAGTGTATTTATTTTTGTGAATATATTGATTTCTTTAATCCTGGATTATCAGGTAATTTATCAGTCCATGCGAATTATTCAGGATCGAAGTATCGGCTTTATTTAAAGGCGATATTTTATGTGTATTATAAATGAGGCAAAAGTTTTGCGATATTTTTGCAAAATTGGAGCGTCATGTAAACGGTTCACTAGAAATGAATTAATTTTACTGACACGTTCCGAAATTCATGAATGCTTATTTGCGATATACTATATATATATAAATTCGCTCGTGGCTCATTTGTCTGTTATGTATCTTCCAACCGCAGTGGAACATAAATTGGTAAAGCTGCTATGTTAAATTGCTATAATTTAGTATTCAATAATTGCACATTTCAGCCAATACGCTTTTTATTATTGAGGTTGAATTCATAAAAACTAATTGGAATGATGAAGTTAGTTTTCTCTTCTACAAATTATGAGTGAAAAAATAACAATTTTATTACGAGTACGGATTTCGGTATACATAAGACTAAAAATCTTATATGATTAATAGTTCATATTGAATATGTTTACATTAAACAATTGTCATTTATTAGATTTAAATATTTTAAAAAGAAATGATTATTATTACACCTCTTTTAATAAAGAGGTTTGCTGTGATTCCCCCTGAGGGTAAAGTTTTAAATATTTGAGTGACCAATCACTTTATTAAGGGTATTATGTCCTCATCTATTTTCATCTTAGCTAGAGAAATTACAATAATATTTTAATGTAATTAGATAGTCATATAATTTAAATGTTTTAAGTTAGACCAATTGTTTATATTGTTAAAATAGTACGTTTCTCATTATAGTTTAAAATTATTTTAAAAAACTATAACTTTGAATAAAATAATATGCTTTGTTATATTGAGGTCAAAGGGTCATACGTATTAATAATTCTTATAATTTTTTCATAAAACATTATTCTGCACTTATATAAAGTCACAAGGGTAACTAAAATGAAAAATGAGTTTAGGACAAATTAATATTCACAGGCTCGTGCTTTTAAGCTGCTCGTATATTAAGCTCAATGAAAAATTTTAATAACTATCATAATTTAATTTTGTAAAAACAAAAATTATAAAAATATAAAATATTATTTCAGTTATCTTTTTTATTCCGCGATAAGCATAAGTAATTTATATTATTAATGTAACCGTTACGACCCAGCTTTCAATCACTTAAGAGCACGTTGTATTAAAAGTATTTTGTAAATTTTTTAGTTAGGTTTAGAGTCATATATAAATATGCACAATATTAAATGAAAGAAAATAAAAATAATGACAACGGTAGAGCTTTGAGGCTTATTATAATTGGATAACTGAAAATAATAATTATGCATGAAAATTTATTTATAATCCATTTCAAAATAATATAAAATAACGCAAAATAATAAACTATACGCATTTTTATTTTAGGAAAAGACCGGAAAATCACAATAACGCACAATAACACGTTTCTACTCGAAAATTAATTTGAAAGTTATCGGATCTGCAATGCGTGAATTCTATTTTATAATAATTGTAGAATTATTTTCTATATGATTTAAAATCGAATTTATCTATTATAAAATTGGGCAGCGTCAATGATGGCTCCTCTCACTCGGTCCTTATATGACAGGCACCACAGCTACAATGAGACAATGTGGCGATTCCCGATTTGGTTTATTCGCTTTCCTCCCGTCGGCCAGATTTCCACCAAGGCGTAGAACTGACATATCCAGGCGTAGGGAGATGCAAAAACGTATAGCTCCTTCGGTGTCGACAGGAGTTGATATTGTTGAGGGCTAGTTGAGGTCCTGGATGTTCCCGAGCAAGAGAGAGAAAGAGAGAGAGAGAGAGAGAGCTCTGTGATAACTACCCATTCATTTTCTCGAACGACGTCAAATATGTATACATTTGCGTGCGCGAAAAGCGTTCTTTACATTACGATCACTGACAATATCTTACGCGCGGGGTACAAAATCAATTTACCGTTACAATGTCGTGATATAAATAGAATAACAGTTTGAATATTACATTATACTTTAATTTTTTTTGTACATTAAGATTTTTCTTTAAGTTAGAAAAAAAATTGAGTCTATATGTCCTGATCAATATATCACATTGTCCTTGACGATATATATATATATATATAGTTAAAAAACAGTTCTTGATATTTTCTTTACTAGAAACAGTTTTATAGTACGAAGTATGTCCTTTCTCAGTAGAAGAACACGGCTACGGCTCAATTTTTTTACAAACCAGTGGCAGAGACTTAGCGAAGAATTTCAGTATACTTGGAAACTTGAGAAGCACAAAACTGCATATAAATTATCTACTCGGTCTGAAAACATCCGCGCACTTAGCATTCAAAGAACTTCCTGGATTTCGTATCTTTCAAAATCCTGCAACTCTTCAGTTCGTCCAAAACTGTATATCCATTAAGAAAACGACGCCGACCACTTACACCTGTTAGTGTCTTTGAAACATAACAAATTACACGAGTTATCACAAAGTCGAACACGTATAAATCCAAAAAGAAGCATAATCGGATACGGCTATCACATCGCTTAAATCTCTTTGGAAATGCAGTCCCGCGTCTCGGCTTTTCTCTCCGTGGTGTGCAAGTATAAGCCTCACACGTGTGCCCGCGAGCATCGATGATAAACGCAATCGATTTGTAGCAGGCGGGGGATTAGTAAAGCTGGTCGCTAGCTCTCGCGTCGTCTTAAGCGAATAATGAGGTGAATAAAGCCGACGGGTCACGCTATACATACTCTCGGCGTTAAAAATGAGATATGGGTAGGGATTAAAGTGGCGAGAGAGAGAGAGAGAGAGAGCGAGCGAGAGAGAGAAGAAGAAGAAGAAGCAGCGAGGCGCTTAGAATCTAGTGGGAAATCAGGAGCCCAAGGCCTTAACGGTCGCTAGCAGCGGTGGCAGCAGCAGTAGCAGCAGCGCCCGACTCTGGAATTTTTAAAAAGTTGATTAAAACAGACAACGCCTCTTTGCGCAGCTCTGCGGCTTCGTCCGTGGCGGCGCCGCCGTAACGCAACCCACACCCCCTTATGACCCCCTGTGAACGCCTAGTTATACTGCACCTAAGGAATATATATCTGATGCAGCGCAGAACCTGTAAAGCTGGACGTGAATAAGTAATTTTGATGCTCTTGATCGTTTTATCAATTGGGGAGTAATTTGCGGGGAGATTATTTTGCTTTTTCGCGGCGAGGTCGCTTGGCTTTCTTAATATATGTACCTTCCCGTTCTGTGAATTATCAGGTTCGCGGGGGACTGTAACTGTAAATTGATTGTTTATGGGCGATATTAGATTGGTATTATAAGAAACGATTCCCTGGTATTCGACTAGTAGTATATATGAACTGTTCCATGTATAATGTACACAGTATATATAATATAACCTACTGAAGCAAGGAATGAACAAAAAGTTTTCTCTTTATCAATTACTTCGTATGAAATTTCATGACGACCCGTATAAGAATGTTCGAATATTACACAATCACTTACTGATTGTGTAATATTCGAACTCGAAATCAATGAGAAATGTTCGATCAAATAATTATCTGAACATTTCATATGATAATTTATAATGTGGAGGGTTCTGATAATGATTTCTGGATGTATTAAACTACAGTAAGTGATTTTGTAATATTTGAACATTCTTAACGGGCTGTCATGAAATTTGGTGCGGAATAATTGATTGAGAGAGAACTTTGTGTCCATTTCTTGCTTCAGTAGATCATATTATACTAATCGAATTCCAGAGAATCATTTCTTATAATACCAATCTAACGACGAAGATTCTTCGAATAATATGATCTACTGAAGCAAGATCGTATTATAACTAACGAAGCAAGCTTTCCTTACTACTCGATGCTCTTGCAGTAGCTACTTTTAAGGTGCTTTATAACTCCTGTCGTTCTCGCAATAACAATATATAAGCTTTAACTAATATAGATCTAATTCTTTTTCTCAATTAAAACTTCTTGATGCAGTGCACTTTCGTCCCGATATCGACCCATCAATCAATTAAGAAACAAGTTTCAAGATACATTATTGTCTTACTCAACTAAGGATAGTTCATGATTGTGATCGATTATATGCCAATGGTTAATCGAAAAACGAAATGTCACTTCTATTGGATTCTACCAATGAACTTTTCTAATGAAAAGCATAGTACAGCGCCTCCGTTGAAATCGAATAATTACGTGTATCTTTTGTAACAAATCTTTATTGAAAAGTATTCTGTGCAATAGATGTAGCTGTAAACTGATGCATTCATAAAATTTTCTTCTGATAGAAACTAATGGAATTACAGCACCGTATCGAATTTTTCGCTTCTGAACACTCGTTAGCGTTAGAAGCGATACGTATCGTATATTTCATCGAAAATGGAAAATTTACATATACGAAAAAATACAATGCTAAATACAAGTTCTCCATCATCCTCGCCGAATCAGCTAAGAGAACCGTAAAATCCTTGCGTCGAATCACTTATACATGCACGCGCGTACGTGCGACTTTATCCGACCAAAAAAAAATAGTACCGAAGTACAGCGAACCCCCGAGCCACTCGCTCTCCCCCAAGATGGCCAACGTATACTTTTATGCGCTCGCTCGCTCGCGAATCCGGTTTTATTGACTGGGAAACGTGGCAGAGTTATGAGAAATTGGAGAAGTACCGAACTTGCCCTCTCACTCTCGCCTCCTGCCGCGCGCTTTTCCAACCTCTCGGTGAAACTCCCCCCCCTTTAGAAAGTGATGGCGACGCTCGGCTGGTATAAGGAAGGCATAGGAAGGCTTTAAGGTTCTCTCGTTCGGCGCGTAGGAGCCAAGCTTGCCGAGAGACTCGGGGCCAACTTCTCGCTAAGGTCCCGCTCACGCGCTGAAAATTTCATTAAAATGCCGGGAATAGTTCGGGAGTTCTAATCGGTTCGAAGGACGTATGCGCGCATTAAACGCCTCAAACATCCTGCCCCGTTTCTGAGAGGCAGCAGCAGCATCTTCTCTCTCTCTCTCTCTCTCTCTCTCTCTCTCTCTCTCTCTCTCTCTCGCCATTAACCCGATATTTCAAGGTGTTCATTAATTGTTCACGAAATTAATACTGCAACAGGTATTACAAATTTCAATCAGGCTCGGTTGTTATCTAGACACGACCGAAGTGAGGCGTTCGAGGCCGATGTGCTTGTGCTGTGTTTATTTGGAAAAATGTAATGGCGGCTAATGGAATTCTGCGGAAATCTCGGGGTGTTTGTAGGAAGTTTTGCGATACGTTGGGCTTATTTGTAATTGCCGTATTATTAGAGTTGCAGTCGACATAGTTGATGTGCAGCGAGAAGTAAATTTATTATTCTTTGCAGTTTGACAGTAAAGGTACAACCGTCGTAATTAGTACTTCATTGCGTTTGACGTTGGGTTTTCATTGCGTTATGTCAAATCGCTGAAATTGACAAAAAGTGGAAAACGACGTTGATCAAGAGCTAAATGGGTCAATTTCATTTAAAAAAGAGAGAGTTTATTTACGTGAAAATAATATTATTACATTCTGCAGTGTTTAGCCCGGGATAATGCCGAATGCTTTTTATTTTCCTTTTATTTGTTGAGGGCCTTCAGTATGTAACATGCTGATGAACAAATTATAAATATTTTTTGTTTTAAAAAACAATTTTTTGTAATCTTTATATATAGTATCTAAAATTTAATAATTTTCTTTTCGTATTTAAAAATATCAGATTGCATACATGATGTAATGAAAGATTTGATTTTTCATAGCAATTAAATTATATCGATTACTTTAAGCCACTAACCGTATAGGTATTTTATTTTAATTATTACAACGTCATTAGAAATGTTTCAACGTCATTAGAAAACTTTACCAAGCATGAATAACACCTATTTTTAAAAAATTAGTCGGTCTCAATGAAACGTAACAACGCGGAAAGCTAATTGATTGACAAAAAGGAAACAAAAATTGGAACCACTCCCGTTTTAAATTTTGGCGAGATAAAAGCGATTTTCGTAGAAAAGCGAAGCCCTTTTTCATGTGTATATATGTATATACACAACTTAATACGAATTCGATAAAAAGAAAGGTGAAAAAAGTTGGCGCGAAAGGCATTAGCGTCGAAGTATATCTGGGAAATCCGCGTGTGAATATAGTAGGGTGGCGCGCGACGTGGGCGCAGCGAAATACCAAGAATCACGGAGATTTACAAGAGCGATCGCGCGAAACGTGCGCGAGATACCGGTACCGCCACCTCACGAGCGATCAGACTGTCAAATGAATAAATTACACAGGGAGTCCAGATAGAGGCGATTATTCTTTGAGAAATACTCATATGTAACAGAGAGAGAGAGAGAGAGAGAGAGAGAGCGACTGGGATTGTGACAAAAAGTAACCTAACATTCCATCCTCTCGCTCTCTCTCTTTTTCACACACATATACATACATGCATAGCCTTGACAAATCGCTGCGGACGCACAAATGCACACAAGCACACTTGAGTTATTCGCCTAGCCAACAGCCTAATTCGTGGCCACGGGGCACACACGGCCAGGGAGGAATAAAAAAGCGAGAAAGAGAGGGAAGAATTGCGCGCTAAAGAAGGGCGCACACCAAGAATGCCAGAGAGCCGCAGGGGCTGAGAGAGAGAGAGAGAGAGAGTGGGATAGAGGGAAAAAGGAAGAGATAGAAAGCGAGCCACGGCGGCTTGGAGCTTTTGAATCGCTGCCAGAGATTTCAATCGAGCTTGCACCCGATAGAGAGTTTTTCCCGCGGACGCTTAGGCCAATAAACGCAGCGGCTCCGCCATCGCCTTGAGCTGCAAATGTAATCTCTCCTCTCTTGCTTTTCCCACTCGGCTTCCGAGAAGGACTATCGGGGCTCTTTAGAAACTCGATCTCGACAATGAAGACGATATCACACCCGCACTCTTTACATGTAAGTGCTGTGCGCGTCTCTGTGTGTAAGCAGCGGCCGGATGATGCTGAAAATCTGGAATTCGGTGCAGAAGGCGCGCAAGGCTTCGAGGAATGGGAGCAATTGATTTTGCGTAAAAGTGAGTAATATGCTGAAATGATGCTATACAGCTTTTAGCTGTTTTGTTTTTACTCCGCGCGATTGTAATTTGCTATCGTTTTCACCTTTCTTTGCGATAGATGCCCATGTTGAAAGGGAATGGACTGTATACGGATATTTCAACGTTTTCATCGATGAATGTTAAGAAAAATTTAATTTAGATAAAAGCGCGTAAAAGTATTTTTATTCTCCTTAAACTGATTAAAAACAAATATCCCGGTAACTGTGCTTTTCGCTAACTTTTTCACTCAAAGGAACTTTTAGAATATTTTATAAAATTCCTCCACTGTATATGAAATCTACTGCGGAATTCAAAAAATTTTTTAATTTTGTAAAGGAACCTTTGTATTCAACATCTCTTAGAATACACTGTTGGAATTTCTAAGGAAGTTAATCTATTCACTTTTTCTGCTCCTGTAATGGAGTTTACTTAAAATAAAATTTTATTAACTTATTTGTTATAGAGTGTTGCTCTTATTTTAGAAATATGTACGTAATTTTTTAGTCAATAGATGAAAAAAATTATCAGTTTCGATTTTCTCTGTTCAATGTCATTAATTTTATTATTTTAATTCGTAGATGTAATCATAGACGTAATTATTTATTTTATTTACACTTTTTATGGTAAATTATTTTAATCTTATCACGTACTGTAAATCATTTGAGACACAGACCTGATATATGACTGAAGATCTCGAGAGCATCATTCAAAAATTGCTAAAAATAATTTAAAAATATTTTTTTTTCTGTAGTATATATTTTTGTACTCCTCTAAACAATGAATACTATCATCTGAAAAAGCCTGTTTAAGGGGATGTCGGAGCCAAATTAGTTTTCAAATCGTATAGTATTTTTCGGTATACGTAAAATTTTCATATTTTCCATCGTTCATAGTGGTCTCAACATGTTCATAATAAAATTCTTTAGTGCTATTGACTTATTATTTTAGCCAGGAGTACCTGCACTTTTTTATTTTAATCTAAACTCTCACTGACTTGGGCTATTCCCACCTGATAGCAACGCCGACTCAGTGAGGTGATCTATTCGTTTAGATTAGAATAAACAAGTTGCAGATATCCCGGTTAAAATAACGGGTCAATAGCACTAGAAAATGTTTTTGTGGATATTTTAATACCACTAGGAACGACAGAAAGTACGTAAATTTCACGTATACCGAAAACTACGAGGTGCTGATTTGGCTCCGACAACCCCTTAATCGTTGACGAATTCAACACCAAATAAAGTATAAAATGAAAGTTTATAGCATAACATTAAACAAACAGCTGCCTATTCATTGGCACTTAGCTTCCTTAAACTTTACTATTTGTTCTAATATATATGTAATTATGATTTTGAATGCGTACCAATATTAATATTATAATCTAAACAGAAAATGATTGAGACAACTTTTTTTAAATAAAAATCTTGAAAATTTATCTCTAAATTTAACCTCTAGGTATGTAAAAATTTTCTGGGATGACGGCTTGACGTTAGAAAGTTACAGGCTCGTCATGAAAGTCAAGTACTCTGCTTTGCATACTCCTGCTAAAAGCGCCCGAATTCTATTGTTTACAAGAAGAAAACTAACACGAAAAGTCGAGGTTTGCTCACTCAGATAAAAAAATAGGATTTGATACATGTGCACGAAGCAGGCGCACCTAACGCGGGTGTAATTAGTTGCTCGAGCGAAGTGAGGGTATAGTAAAATTTAAGCAAGTTTGCTTTAAATAGGAGGTAGATAAATTAGCTTCTTCGGAAGACTGGTAGCATTGTTCTGTAAACTGTAATCCAGCGGTAATACTTCTATTAGCCAATTATTCTTGTTATCACCCTGCGATTTGAATCATTCAAAGATGACGCTAATGGACTTATTCTCCCCAATCCTGTGCGATACCTCACCTGGATTGGTCCACAGAGTGAGCTGTGTAGGGAAGATGCTGCGCAATCTTTCAGGCTCCAGTCCAATACATTCGCCAACTTGGGCAATGACGGGATCCACACTTCCATTAAATCGCAGGCACCGGTAAGCGTTGCTTCGCAGACACGTGTTGGGGAACCAGTGTCCCAGTAGCGACACATCCGCAACTCAATTAAAGTACTTTTGAATCTTAGCTTTTCTCCCTGGTCCATCTGATCAGCCTTTAGCTGCAGTCGATCTAACAAAAATTCAACTGTTATTGGATTTATTTTCTCATTGTTAGTACTTACATTTTAATAAAGAATGATTGTTGAACTTGACAATTGCAATATTTTGTAAAATGCGTCTAAATTTCGGAGAAAGAATACTGTAGCGCTGTTTTACGTAACTGGTTTTGTAACCAATCTTATTATTAAAGAATATTAAAATTTTAAGTATTTTTACTGCATTCAAGGAGAAGAGCACCCTTCAGATTTCAATAAAGAATAATTCGTCGGTTCGGTGGAAAAAGGCACTATCTAAAATTTTAGTTTCGAAAAGGCACTATCTAAAATTTGAGTTTTAAAAAGGCACTATTTAAAATTGAAATAGTATATTATGATACAAGTGCGTTAAGTGGCACTTTATGACAACGTGAAGTTAGTGCCCGAGCGTAGCGAGTCAAGCAGAAAGGGCTACTTACGACACGGATAAATGTGACTTAAGTGCGGATTTACGCTATGCAGTGCTATAAAGGCACTATCTGTCGAGCATATTTTTTTCTCTCAATTTTAAGTTTGTAGTAATGATGAAGAAAATGAAAATTATTTAATAAATAATCAAAATGGTGATAATTCAAATAAATTTTGTAAGTTAAATAGCAGGAACATGTTTAAATTTTATGAAAATATTTTATTGTAATTATTTTGATGCTCTTCTGGAATCAATTTTTTGTCTCAGAGTTATTGCAGATCTCTTTTTGGTTTTCCTCTATAAGAAATATCATATTTATACAGTTCTTATGAATAATTGTATTTGAATGTCAGGGTTTGGTTGGAGTAAAAGTTTTTTCACTTAACTGCAAAATTTTAACTTTTTTCCAAAATTATTGCGCAATTAGTTCAGAGAAATTAAAAATTTCATGTTTCTCTCTATATATATATATATTGAAATGAATCATAAGAATTCTATTAAATATAATTATTTCTATTCAAATTCTGTTTGTTCCAAGTACTATCCAGTTTTTCAAATTCGTGCTTTACTGTCTGCTTTTTGACGAATTATAATTTCATTATGCTCAATTTTTCCAACAAGTTTATGTGTTAGTAATTCAACAAAAACAGAATTGCAATTTGAAAAAGCAGGAATTTTAATTAGAATCCGATATACATAGATACCATTTCAAAGAGACCGTATCATTATGTACTTATCATCAATAGTTTTGATAAGTAGAACAAAATATTCATCCCCCATTGTGTAGAAAAATTTTGTAATTAGCAAAAACTTTATTTAATGCCACTTGTGTAAGTATCTTAAAATTTCTCAAACAAAGTTCGCAAGTTCATTAAAGTCCCGGTGACTGCAAAAAAAGTGCGGGCATACATTCGCCAACCGTGCCAGAGAAAGCTATTTAAATTTTCCTTGCGGCCACTTAGATAGCTGCTTTAAGTTGTTTTTGCGTTCTCCTTTTTTCGGCGAAAATAAAAATAACTACTTTGATATATACGGTAGTGAGGTTGAAAAAGATGAGAGGCAGAGAGAGAGAGAGAGAGAGAGAAAGAGAGAGAGAGAGAGAGAGAGGGAGGAGGGGTTGGCGCAGAGTCGCGACGGAAGCAGAAGTGTGCGACGGTGGCGGCGTTCGGGTACATGCCCTCCACCTCTACCCCCACTGGCTGAAATTTTCGCGAGAATGTCGCATGAGCTTTGTTGCGGAATAAGCTTAGTTAAGGTGGAAGTCGGCTTGTTGGACTGTAAAACACTGTCGTAATGGCTTTGCCGCTGGCATTTCAACCCTCTCTCTCTCTCTCTCCCTCGCACTCCCGTAGTTTTCTTTCGTAATATGCGTACTCGCGACAGAGACAGACGGAGAAAGAGAAAGAGAGGAGGAGGAGGAGAAAGAGCCTCCCAGGCTGCCACTTGTGGCGTATGTATACACGTTATTCAGCACTGTGCGTTTCTTGAAAGAATATTAAAGATCCATGTAATATACTTGTCTAAAAATGTTGGCTGATTAAATACCCTAGTCTATAAGAATGTCATAA
Source organism: Megastigmus stigmatizans (assembly GCA_900490015.1). Lineage (NCBI taxonomy): Eukaryota > Metazoa > Arthropoda > Insecta > Hymenoptera > Megastigmidae > Megastigmus > Megastigmus stigmatizans. The sequence continues at coordinate 1,200 of UELV01080169.1, read as the reverse complement.
CTTGTGCGTTTTGGTATCAAAGTAAGAGCGTTTTGGAATCAACGGTAATTATACTGGATTAGGTAGTCAAGCAAAATCTTTTACTATATTTGTGTTGTAGAAAAATATTCTACAGATGAATGGAATGTAGACTTGTATACTTACTTGTCCGCGGAGCATAAATTTTTTAATATGCTCAGAATGTCAGATATCCATCATGTAAAGAAAGACCGCTGTTAATTCAGAAACACTTATGCAACATTCACCTTATTGACGTGCACGTAAGAAAATAAAATTAAATAGAAAATGTACAGTGTTGTGTTTTCCTACTTAACTTAACGAATAGTTTGTGAAAATCGTTAAGTTCTAACAATAAAAATAATAGTTCATTAGGGACCACTAAAGCTTTTAAAAAGTTTTAATGAAAAAACTAATTGAACCTAATTGTATTTTGAGAGAATAAAAAAATAAATACGTAGAAAATTACTTTAAAATAGAATTACTTAGAGGCCAAGCTGCAGATTACTGTTTTTGTAGTGTTCAGCGATACATTCAATGTGCAGTCAACAAAAAATGTTCTACATACTGTGGTCTTAAAATTTATAGTGTTGAAGACAATTAACCCTGAGTACCGCAGTTTTTTTAAGTCGTAAAATCTTGAATTTTTGTACACTGTATTTCATGCGTCACTTATTAATATAAGCCTAAAGAAATTCTTTTTACATCTTATACACGGAGAAAAATACTCTCTTTAAAATTACTATAATCTTCACTAATGGCGAGACAGAGTCAAATTATGAGAAACTTTACAATAATTATAAAACTTATTAGCATACATTCAATAATTTCCGCAAGTCCTGACACTGAAAAATGATTAGAGTAGTAACTAAAAATTGCTAACGTGTATACTAAAAATTATACGCAGTAAAATTTCAATAACTTTATTTTTTAATTTAGTAAATAATATTATGAATTTTGCTAAACAGTATAGTAAAATCAGTTATTTATATACTAAAAAATATTACTTTTGAAATTGGTATACCAAGCTTTTAATATTTGATATAAAGTATAGTAATAATTTAGTAAGTAGATGCTAAATCTATGTTTTCATTTGTTCAGAAATCGCGAATACATGTAAAGGCGCTTCGCGATTGTTTTTATGAAGGTCACGTGACGACAAGCTGGTCGACTCGACCAGGTTCCTCGAGCATCAACAACAAC
>UELV01080166.1:0-20602 GCA_900490015.1 Megastigmus stigmatizans | reverse complement strand
AGCGCTGCGAGATTAGCATATCGCATTGTACTCATGAAACATTGTAACGATACCGCGATTATAGGTAATGAAAGGCTTGTTATTATTCGGTGCATTCAAAACCTTTTATCGAGATGAAAAATGATTAGTGAAATTGAGAGGCGGTAGGGTGTGCTTACAACGTCAACAGCGTGTATTATACTCTGTTTGCAGGTGGTTGTATCTGCACAGGATATTAGAATTTTTAATTCGACTTTTTTGTCCTTTGAATAGATGATTATAAGTTTTATTGAATAGTAATTACAAATACAACAGTATTTTAAATCACTATGTACACAGTATAAGGGAAAACGTAAATTATTTTACACATAAAATAATCGAAACGACAATTATTCATGTTATTCAACAAACCTTATTATTTGAAATAAGAACTTTTGAATTTTGAACGAAACCAAGGCTACCTTCATACTTTTCTGACCTTTCCTCTTATTTATAAAACAGTTACATCACATCAAACTCAACGTCCGCACATATTTATCGCAACCGCAATGAATCAAATGTCTCGCCAAGATCCCTCCTACCTACAAAAAATAAATAGAAGACTCACTCCCCATCATTCTTCATCCTTTCATTGAACTGAGCAACTACATCCTGCGAGGAGTAAAAAAAAGTTCACCAGACCGGTTGTGTATATATACCCAACTGTTTACGTCTTCTCGCGCGCACATATGCATACGCACTTAGCGAGCGTAATCGATTTCATCCCCCTGTTGTGATACCGCGCTTGTATATCAGACCCTCGAAAGATCTTTTTCGAGCTGACTTTTAAAAGCCGAATGAAGCTGTTGCAACGGATGAGATTGTGCATGAAGGGTCAGGGTGGAAGACAGTTTATCCATTAATGCGCACTCGTCCTTATGAATAAAGAGATAACGATGCACTACTGCTTTATGCTCGCGCATAATATTAATGGTACGAGAAGTATAGATGCTTGAATTAGATTACGCTGAAATTCTGAAATTACTTCCAAGGGCTATTCGTTATTTTCTGCAGTTGAATGAGTTTCCCTCGCTTAATGTGTAATTACGCGTAGCTGTGAATACATCAAGGACTGGAACTCGTCTATTATCGTAAACACATCTTAGGAAAATCGATTTTTCAAGTACGTCATCGTTCAAAAAACCATCAATCTACTCTCGAATAAAAAAAAAAGTAGCGATTGACAAAAGTACATTAGGCCAAGATGTACCCTCGAAATCGCCATCAGCATCGTCATGGAGAAAAAGTTGGCCAAAATAAGCTCGACGCACTGACCCGTTAAATATTTTGACGGTTTTCCGCCCCAGTTAAATTCATAAGTCCGTTACACATACGAGTGCTAACCTCGCTCGCTTTTCCTCCAAGAAAAATCTCGATGAACCTCGTTGGCTTGTCTATTCAGCTGCTGCAGCTTCTGCTATACGAGTCTTGAGCTCTCTCTCTCTCTCTCTCTCTCTCTCTCTCTCTCTCTCTCTCTCTCTCTCTCTCTCTCTCTCCGCTTTCACACGCTTCCCTCGTAAAGAGAGCGGCAGAGAAAGAGCGCCAAGTTGGCAGGGTCCAGGTGAATTTGCACAAAGCTGGCAGAGAGGGAGCGAGAGATGACTCTGATCGATGAGAGAGCGTCGAAGGCACATTGGAACTCGTTTTCGGAGAAGCCCAGAAAAGCCAGTGCGTGGACTGGAGTGTGGGTCTATGGTTTTTCCATTGCCGAGCTCGCGTATAGATCGATTTTTTTCTCTCTCTCCTCTCACTCTCTCTCTCTGATCCCTTTGTGACGCGGGTATATTGGGCGTGGAGACGGGCATGCAAGTATTATTGACAGAGGCACGCGAATATGCTAATGAGCTGTATCGAAGGAAATTTCCGGTAACGGAGTTACGGACGTGCCGCCTTTTTTGTTATTGTTATTATTCTTTACTCTCGAGTGGAACGCACGAGTCACGTTGCGTAACGAGATTTGCGCTTGGGTGGTCTTCTATCTCTCTCTCCTTTTTTGGGGTTTGGTCGGACAAGAAAAAAGGTGCGATATGCTTTTCCGATGGAATATGGCGAAGGGTAATCCCGTCAAAGGGATGAATCTTCATCCTAATTGGATTCGTCGCGTTGAAGAAGCGAGGGGGCAAAAGGTTTCTTTTTTTCGCAGTTGTGCTTCGATATAATGAAATCATACAGTTCATAAAAGAATCGTAAAATTGATCAAAGGGAGGACATGAAATTTGCATAAAAAAGATTTATAACTTCATTTTGAAGGAGAAAATGTTTTTTCGCTGCTTCGATTGAAACTCTAACCTTTTGTAGGATTACATTAATATTGATCACTTTTTTCCTCGGGAAATCAATTAGGGAAATCTTCTTAAATTTGATCTCATTACGAACCCAATCCTTTATTCTTTATTCTTTACTTTATTCTTTGAAACTAACTTTATTCTTTGAAAATCTGAATAATTTTAAAACATAAAAGAACGAACTGACTCTTATAAGAAAAGAAAATCGACATCTAGCATACGATCTTCTGAAATATTATACTTACAATTTGTTGCAAGGAAAATTTATAACGTCTTACACAGCCAAAATTTCACTTACTTTCTTACCACAAGCACAGCGAAAAGAAATAACCTGCGTCAGCCAATTTCATATACGAGAGGAGCTCGTATAATGCCGACGCAGTACAACATTTATCTCGCGCACGATGTGAGGCCTTAGTGGGCTGTGGTGCAGCCGTCGCTAGACGCAGTGCGTATAGCGGGGCGCGAAGGTATTTGAAATGGGCATGAGGTACTTACGACAATGCGATTGGGGGTGACGTCGAGTGGCCGTGCGCCAAGTACGGGGGTGGCTGGAGCACTGCCTCTTCTGCATGCCTTCTCGTATGAAGTGTCTGAAACAGGTGAAAGGAAAGAAATGTAAGCACTCGGTGGTTTTTTTCCCCCCTTTTCAGTTTCTGCCTTCGCTTTACTCTCTTTTTCTTGACAAACTTATTGCGGTAATATAACTATTTTGTTTAAATAAAGTTAACGATAGAGAGCATTTATATGATTAAACTAAATTATTAATTAGATTTTGCCTGCTGCTTACTTCATGTAGCACTGACAACTTATGTACATATATATATTTTAAACAATCGCAGTAATTTTGTATAGTAAAATTATACTTCAATGCATGGTGATTTTCATTGAGCTGTGTTTTTCCGACTACTGGTTGGATAAAGTTGCTTAAAAAAGAAAACTGGGAAAAGGGAATCTATTCGACCAACAATACCTTGCAGAACCATGTTTTATGGACCAACCGTTAAGATAAATAAAGTATACCCTAAAAAAAAATAAGTTTATGATGTCATACCAATTTTTTTCAGATCGACAGAATATTTTTACTCTCTTGTTAATTTGTATTGAATTATGTTTACTTTGGGGTGCAGTCGTGTACAAAAAAGCTGAGAGCTCGGCGTAAAAAACCGAATCAGGACAAAAATCCATCTCCCCTCTTAATTTTTACTTTACGAGTTTCGTAAACTTTCGTGGTCACTAAACAACATCCGCGACGACAGCTCTCCCCGTTTCCCAAAGTAAAAAAAAACGAGGTGCAAAGTGGGCGAAATAGGAAGTACACAATTGTCACGTCATAATAAAAAATCACCGATCGAAATCCTATCCCGAACTCTCGTCTAATTCTCACGCCTATATATGTGTAGCGCGACTGCACCCTATGTGTGGAGCTTAGCACAAACGCGAGCGCAAAAAAAAGAGAAAAGAAAATGCGGAAAATTTGAAAGTGACAAGCAGTCGGCGAGTTAGAGGGAGAGTAGAACACTAGGATAAAGAGGGTGAGAAAAATAGAAAACTGTGGTTTTGAAGCTGTCTACGCTGCGTACGAGATTATGTGTGAGAGATTGTTAAAATATTGAGTTGCATTGTTTGCAGTGGTTGACAAAAACTGGTCCGGAAATATATTGAACTGAATTTTACTGATCATATTTTTAATTCAATGGTTTAATCCATGAATTTTGTAAAAGTGTCTTGTTTTAATAACAATTTTAATTAATCGGATAAATTGTTCGATAAAATATCGTATAAAAAATGTATCATCACAATTCGAAACTGTACGAAATAGTTGGTTGGAAACTCGATTGGTATAAGGGAGCGGGCAAAAAGCACGTCGCAAGCACGTCGTTCGAACGTCGCAATAAACTTGTGTCAGCACACGTCCTCTAACGGTTCGCCTCTAATCGGGCGTGACTCGTTTCTCGTCTTATAATACACCATCAGGTGATACGTCAAGCATTACATGCGCAGAGGGAGCGCGTTGACGGAAATCACCGTCGAAAATGGCGAAATATGAGCCCAGAGAAAAAAAAATAATGAAAGAAAGGAAAGGAAAAGTACAAGCCAAAAGTCGTGTAAGAGCCGAGCAGAATCAAGACTACAAGACCCTCGACGAGCAGTTGGTTTTTTTCAATCATAGGGGGGAGAAGGTATTAAGTCGGTGATTTACAGGATGCTTTTGCGGGTAAGACTATTAAAGGATAATATCGTCGATCATCGAGTGTCGCGTCGATTCGCTGACGAACCGACGACATGCAACGATTTTATCGGCCGCCGCTGCAGTGTATATTGCGGAAAACTTTTTCCTTAATGGTCCGAGAAAGTTTATGTGGAGTCGCGATCCTCGGCTGTTTTGGTATGCGCTAAAAAGGTGTGCTTATGTCTAGGGAAAATGCATACTGAATATGTTGCAGCATGTCGGATTAGATTTTGAAAGTAAGTCGCTGTTTTTAGAAAGCTTAGAAAGAAGTTTTTTAAAAATTTCAGTTTTTTACGCTATTCGTACCTTTACGTAACACGATTTAAATAAATTATGGGAGCACAAATTGAGATTCAATTTAGTATTGAACGAGAAGACCATTTAAAGTGGAAATTCAAGAATCGTCTGTTTGCTTCTTAGTGTCTACTTGATAATTTATGTCCGTTGCTTAATTGAGCAACTCTTTACATAAAGTATACGACCTCAAATAAGAAATCTTAAGAACGTAAATAGAAACTGTATGTAATGAAAATTTACGCTTCTTTGAAAAACACGCCATGTACACAAGTTTATTGATTGATATTTTTAGAAGAAGGCAAATAGCTAAAGTATGAGCTAAAAAAAAGTTAACGTTCCATCGTATGATTCATATACTTTGCTTGTAAAATAAACAAATTTCGATATAAAAAAACTGAAGAAAAGATTCCGTTACACGAAAAGAAAGTGCCTGAGCATGGCAATTGATTTCATCTTTAATTTAAGATTGACACGGGAGCCGATGTAAGTACAAAGACACTCCAAATAAATCAGCAACTCTCTCACAAACCCGAGCGTGGCCATCCTATAAAATACCAATTTCGAATGATTTCAATAGCAGAGTCCATTCTGAAAAGCCAACCCCCGCGAGGCCAACAATCTCCCAAGCTCGCACTCAGCAATTTCGACTTTTTCACTTTCCTTGTATACATCACAGAGCTACGACGCGGAGCTACGATTCACAGTCCAACTCGCTCTCCCTCTCATTGTTACAGACTCTCCCCATTGCCTTCCTCGGCACGCATAAACTGTATATACAGCGAGAGAAGAGAGAGCGAGAAGAGAGCAAGGAGTCATAGGGACTGAATGGCGAAACAATGCGACTCTCGTCTACTTTACGGGCCGCATCGACTACTACTGCTATACACGTATACACGGACAAAAGGAAAAAAGGCACGCGTGCTTCGCTTCCCCCTCTCTCTCTCTCTCTCTCTCTCTCTCTCTCTCTCTCACGTGTAGAGCTCGTGTCTCCAGGAGGCCAAGAAAAAGAGACGACTACGACGACGACTACGACGACGACGACGACTACAGTTGTATGTGTAAGCAGGGCTTTTGTCGGTGAGCAGCGGCAGAAGTGTATTCTTCGCCGATGAATGGCGAAAATTCTAGTTTTCTTTTACTCGCCAGGCCTGTGCGCAGCTCTTATATATACACACGAGAGGAACGGGGCATTAATGGTTTGCGGTTCTGGAACTCCTGCAGACGTCTTGTGTGCGCGCATATATACACATCTTTTGTGCGCATCCCGAGATGTGTGAGCTTCTTTTTATTGTTTTTCAACTTCCAATGGTGCGAGTTTCGTGTGTTGTGCGCGAGCGAGGAAAGCCCCAATTGGACGAATACTTTTTCTGCACTGAATATGAAAGGAAAATTCTTTTGTGTGGCGCTTGCATGGCTCACCGAGACCCGGCGGTCAGTTAGAGTTGCAGCGGAGCATTGAGAAAATTATACTCCATAGGGCCAATTTGTGCGCGCGAGCATTGCTTCCGCTACAGTCGAGAAATTGTGATGGATGAGGGTGGAATTAGTCATGGAATAAATGCTTTTCGAATGTGGCTAGAAAAAGCCTTGGTTAATAAGTTATAGGCGCGAGTTGGCCTCTGTTGGAATGATTGAAGGCAAGTGTCCGGAGTGGTAAAGAGCGTTATCCATTCAACGCCTTCGGAAAAGTCCGTTACGCTCTCGTGGCTTTCCGGCTGTACCGTCGTCGTTGCAGGGGGGGAGTTTCGTCGACGAATCGAGTGCAATTAACGCCCGCGTCGTGGACCCATCGCGAGTGCTGGGCCATTTACATACCACTTCCACAGCTACGGGCGCCCCTTTGTATTTAAGTCTAATGCCTTTCAGTCTAATTTTTGTGCTTTTATTCTTTGGACTCGTGTTTTACTCGTACTTTTACTTTTGTATCCTTTTTCTTACACACTCTTAACTTTCTCCTTATTTGTTTTTCTCTTTAATCGTTGCTTATGCTTTAGCCATTAATAGTTATACTGATTCATAAGTATTTTATTCTTTTATCTGAATCAACAAGATTTGTTATTCTTACTTTTTCTTTTCCATTTTCAAACTTATTCGAATACATAAATTGTAAACATATATCCTCCATGTAGTAAAGAATCGTTCTAAGAAACTGCACTCAACGGATACAGCGAAATATATTCGTTCTCTCCAGCATTAATTCGTCGTTAGCAGCACTACAAACCTACTCCTCCTTCGCCCGGTATTTTTCTTCCAAAGCTTTATTCTCCCCATCACAATGAGCGTCTACCAAAACTTCCCGTTCACGGCGCTCCTTTAATCCATTCGTTGGCCTCTCGCTCCGCCAAATTCGAGCCCGTATATATAAGACCTCGTCCCTTGACTCCCGCCCTCCAATTTGCAGACTCCTTGCAATTGAAAACCGCGCGCGCACCACCGGTGTCGTTGTCGCCCGGAACGCACACATGCTTTTATATATATATATACAATTTACACACACGTCGGCATTTGTAAGGACGCACGTGCGCAAGTCCGTGCGCGATTATTATGTATACGAGTGCGCGCATTCCGAGCGTCTCGGAGTCCCCCCTCCGGTATATCCGACGGAATTACGTAAGCCGGCCGAGCATTCGCAAAGGTGCCGCGCGACTGACATTGGCAACGGTAACGGATCTCCTACGAGGAATTCATTTCTAATGAGCGACTGCTCGAGGTGGATTTTCCTTATAGTTTTACTTCAGTTTTTAGTTGCTTATATTCTAATTACCCCTGGTAGAAATGTTAAGGAGTTTCTAGTCAGTTTTTAGTTAAAGTTTTTAAATATATTGAATTTTCACTATTATCTCTGGTTCTATGGCCTGTATACAAACGAGAGACTGCATAATTGAAAGCTAGTTCAAAAGTGAACATTATCATTTGTGATATAGAATATTTTAAAATATATTGTTTACTTAATAGCCACAAAACATTGCTTTGTGCGTACATTAATTTCCTGCATTAATAAAAACAACTTTTTTTATCATTCGTGTTTTATTAATAAAATATTAAATTTCTCTTTATAAATCATCAGCAAAGATACTGTGAAACAGACTACACAGATTTAACTTTATAATAATAAGCTATAATGTTATTTATCTATTCGTTAAAAAATTATAAATAAAGGGCACTTCTATGATAATTTCATATAAAAACAACTGAAATAGTATACGCTATAGCGTCAAGAAGCTTAGCAACCCGAAAAGACCCGGCGCCTGTCACCCGGCAAACAGTTATACACCGCTGCACGACGGTAGAGTCAACGTCATGGCGCCAAATCCGGTACCGCGGGACGAAGACAAACGACGCCTTCATAATTCCCTCGAAAACCGGTATGGAAAAAGGCACAGAAGATCAAGACGAATGTTTGAGAGCAGTTAATACGACAGGTCGACGCAGTTCCTCATCTATTCGCATTGTTTCTCCAATTGGACCACCGCGAGGCTCGCGCGTGACTGGAAAAAAAAAGAAGAATCGAGAAGTTTGCGATCGCGAGTTAATGGAGCGTAAGCCCGAGACTGCAGTATATATAATATGCGGATTATAAAAGTCGCTGATTAGTGTGAGAAAATTGTCTGCCTGGGAATTCAATTGCTCAATCACTCGGAACGATGACAGCGAATTATACTTATTCTCGTTTCATAATTGCTTTTTAATGGTAGTGTTCAAATATTTCCAAGAAACTGCAGGCAATTAAGCGATTAAAAAACAACTGTTATACTTTAAAAACCTTGCCATTACATCTGTTGGCAAGTTCAGTTAGGCATAAATCTTATATTCTCCTGTGGTAAGTACTTCATTTACAATAGCAGCTCTCGTGCTCAACCGCATTAGCACCTAATCTGCCATCATAAAAATAAGCAAACAGGTGTCTTAACAGTTAGATATTAAAAAGACACGCTCGTAACTGTATACCCGACCTAAATTATCTAGACGACGATAAACATTGTTTCCAATACGCAGAAATACCCAACAAATACGCAAAAACACTAAAATCTCGTTTATAATTTGCTGGAATAAACAAACAAAAAGACACCCAGTCTTAATTTACACGATAAGACCTTTAATTTTCAATCAACCTCGAGTACCTCGAGGGTAAAGAAAGTCCGATGTCACGGCGCCCGTCGGATTCACGCGTTTACGCGTAAAACCGGTAATCGCATTAAGCGGCGCGCGTTGCAACGATTAGCCTCGTACGTGGGGAAAACAAGCAGCAGCAGCAGCAGCAGTTAATACGCATCCAACAGGTGGTACGACTGACTCAACGCGCCTCGATCTTATGTATATCCGCCGATCGCGTGTTAATCTTAGTAGCATCGGCTGTGGAGCCGTGCTCGCCGCGCGCGAAAAACGCATCACACACGAATGATATCCCGGACGAAATCGTAAAGCTGCTACGGCTTTTAAACTTATTGCGAGCGATACGCTTACGTGTATACTTGTAGGTTTGTTTTGGAGAAAAGGTTGTGTGTGTGTATGGTTAGATGGCGATTGCCGGATGCGTCGAGTAAAAAAAGAAGTTCAGGTAATCCCGGTTTTTCATTTTGGTTATAGTTATCGTTTTGATGAACGGTAATTGCGACTGGACGCGGTGATTTCGAAATTGAAACCTATGCATCTGTTGGAAAATGGAATAGCGACGGATCGACAAAGATGTTCGACTAATAATTAAACCATCCACCAATTCAGGAAAAAAAGCTCTGGGGACATATATATACAAAGGAGCCTGCGCGACTGTGAGTCACGATGGAGATTTATTCCCCCAGTCTGAAATTGCGCACTGCGCATATAAAATATTGTTTATCGTGGCTGGCAACGTTCGCATTCCTTCCGGAAGCCGATATAAACATATAATCTACGCGCACACGTGCTTGCATCTTGGCAGTTATCAACATGTATACGCCGTGGACGTATAGGAACAGTGATAAAAAGACTTTACGATGCTCGAGTCGCGTACGTTTCTAGTGCCGTTCCTGCTTCTCCTCTCCGCCCGTATAATCTGCTAATTAACTTTTCTTTTTACTGTTTCGAATTATTAATCAGCCGTTATGGTATTTCTTATTTTCTAAAAATTGCACGGTTTATTATCGGAGGGGTAACGGAATACTTTTGTTATTCCTTTGTCATTCCAGCTGTAAGTAAAACGTCCTTTTGTATACCCGATTAAATAAACTCTTGCTAAAGCTGATCGAAAATTTTTTAGAAATGCATCATGTATTTGTGCGAATAATTTCTTAAGATTAAGGTTATATTAATAAACTTAATCACTCAAGCTCGAAAAAAAAATCGTAGAATAGCATGTAGAACACGATTCCGAAATGAAATAGTGACAATACTATTACAACAATCCAAATTACCCAACAGATTTACAGAGACAAGCGATATATACATATATGGGGAGTGTCGGTACGCGGTGATTAACAGCTGAGTGATTCGTACTTGATAAAGTAATCGTACAAGCTGCACAGTAGGAGAAAGACGTCATAAAAAATGCTCGCAACACAGTCCCTTCCTCTTAGCCTTTAAAAACATACATATATATATATATATATATGTCAATTGGAACGAGTGAGAGAAATAGAAAGGTATACGCGGGAGATCATTAATAACCCATTCGCGTCGCGCCATACGTATACTTTTACAATTGCCGCAACGTCGCGGCAACTCGATGTCTATCTTTTCTTACTCTCCCGCTGCTATGCAACCCTACGTTGCCCTTTAGCCTCGGAGCCCACCCTCAGAGTTCTTTTTATTCCGTTTCGATTTCACTGTTTCATCTGTAACTTATGCTGAATCCTACAAAGCCCAATGGCTTTTCTTTTCACTGTAGTATTGTATACGTACTGATGATAGTCTTTATGATCTCCCTACGTTCATTTAATAAATTTCCTTATCGGTTGCTTTACTGTTTTCATCTCTTGCAGAGAGAATATTTCTACGGAAATAACGTAGTACATTTCAATGATTTATTTTTTTATTTTCAACGTGTATATATAACTGTTACTTTATCAGCGCGTATTTAAACATATAAATGACAACCTGATTGTTTAAAATTAAAAACCCATGTTTCCTTTTGAATTAATGCAGTTACGCGATAGTGATATATTTAATTATTCAAAACGGATTTTACATGAAATTTTGAATAAGTATATCAATTTTCACATTCTAAATTGAAATAAAAGTTCTTGTGTGCATCTTTCGAGTGTCTAAAATGTCTCAACGATTTAAAATGTGTATATAAAAAGCATTTCAGCCGCTCCTACTATTACACTCTCCTTCTACACATTTCTCTCGCTTACTCTCTTTGTCTCTCTCGTCCCCGCATATAATTCGTTTTTGCCTTCTGCATCGTGTTAACAGCAGAGCAGCAGCTGCTGCAGCTCTCGCCTCTCGGTTATATACTTATAACATTGAGAAAAGGACAGGAATATCGTAACTGACAGAGGGAGAGGAGAGAGAAATATAAGGATGATAATTATTAGGGCAATTGGCATTCACGAGGCAGAGAGACAGAGAGAGAAAGAGAGAGAGAGAGGAGAGTAACATTGTCCCCCGTGGGCGTGGCGCTCGATACAGGAAAAATGGGAGAGCATAAAAACCCTTTCGGTCGTCGCTGCACCTATAGCGATTTCAACTCGAGATTCTTCGTTTTTCTTTCGCTACTAGATACACGAAGGTTCCAATCACATTGAATTCAACAGTTTCATCAATTATTAGCCATGTCGGTGGTCTGTGGCCTCTGCGCTCATTCATTTTGCACAATGGTTACAACTGCGTAATCGCCTATTGCCCCTGCGTATAACATATGTATAAAAATATCACGATTGTCAAATGCGACGATCAATCAAAAGAAGAATAGGTATAACCTTACCTGACATCTTAAATGGCTCTACATTGTAGTTTTAAGCTTTAAATAGGCCACGCGTTTTACTTAATGATAGATATTTTTGGTGATAATGATAGATATTCGCAAAGTGTATTGTTATCGTGTAACTGCTTTTACTGAGGAGATTAATCAATAGATGAAATGATCGGAATAGAATACGTTACAAAGAGAATAACTATTGTAAATTATTGTTATTTTCTAAAGTTTTTTAAATGGTTGATAAGTGTTTAAAATATAGAAATGAAATACCTATAAACTGATAATTCAGATATAGCGTAGATAAGAATAAGGTTTTCAAAAGTAAATAGAACGTAAAAAATGGGCATGGCAAACAAATAACAACGAAAAAAAAAGGGAATATCTAAAAAGGCACATGTATTTCAAGATCGAGATTTCAATAGGTGGCAAGACACTGTCGCGACAATGAATGATTGTGAGTGTCAGGGTCGACCTTCTACATTCCCCAGTGCGTGACGCAATGAAATCGAGATCCAGAAAAACGACTTTCTAGTCTAAGGCGTCACGATCACCGACAGCACACTTCTCGGTGAATTGATTGAGTTTCGTTCTTTTTTTTTCTCTCTCGCTTTACAATAATCACGTGTGTTGCGAAATCCGATCAACGATATCGGATTATTTTAAAGCTTTTCTCACAATGGATTGTAATGCATAATTTACGTTATCGTGTACGATTCAGTTTCGTTGATTTGCATTTGGGATATATCGTTATCAATGTGTAGATACAAAAAATTTGTGCGCAGTCTACAGTGTTGATATTTGAGATGATAAAAGATGCATGTAAATTAAAGTGTATTTGTAAACAAGTACTTATAGATTTATATTAGGGTTTACAAATTTTAGTCGAAAAGAAAACGAAAAACTTCTAAACTGATTGTTGTGATATCTTATCTAGCGTATTTGTCTAATGACTCAATTTGAACACAAACGTTTTCATTATGCGCGATAAAAAAATTTGATTGACAACAGTTATAGGCTGGCATAATAAAAGGTATATAAACTAGTTCATTTTTAATTACGATTATATGAACAGTTTATTGAGCGTATAAATATACTTGAAGGCCAACATGTTTTTCAAAACTTTTTATGAATAGACTTATTAAGAAATAATTTTACATTTATTCTGAAAAGCAAGTCATTAGTTGAATCTGCTTATCCTAAATACATCTTTAAATACCCTAAAGAGCCTCATTCAGTAGTGAAAATAGCCTAACGCGTAAATTACGTAATTGCAATATCTTACAAAATGAACTGTGATATTTATTGCCCTAAGCTGCTCAATCCGGTACGGAAACATGTAGCGAAATTTCATTAGGCACTCTGATACGCTACATTTAGTTATCACGGTTCACTTATAAACAAACTACTTTCATCTACGTAAAATCTTACATACCAATCATTAAAAAACAAGTTCAGTTTATAGCTCCAACTACAATTATTACTGAAACTTAATTGCCAGTTTCGCATGTACGTCCCATTGGCAATTCAGGCGCAGAAGCTACAGTAGCCAACCATCCATGTAATATCACTGCTTTAGATCTAACGCGTATACTAAACGGGAGCATTACGAGCTCCCGTGAACGATATTCGTCCTTTTCCGCCGCGCACTTACACCAAATCGACGCGCTCACTGAATATCGCCTGTTTAACGAGTCGTGGCGACCAGCATTTCACGCTATGACTTGCGAGCACCGTAAAGAATATCGACAGCAAAACAACTCGCGACTCGGTCAACCGTGAGAGCAGAAAACTATCGCTGGCATAATACAAGAATAAGAACAGTTGCGATCTTGGATGCTGTTGCAGATACCAACATCCGCATTAATTGAATGAACCATTAGGTTATTTTGTAAACATGTAAAAACTTATACTTCGCCATTTAAATTTAATAATCCCGCTCATGTACAAAGTTAGAATTGTTTATGCTTACATATTTGAAATAATTTTAAAATTGAAACTGCATGTGGTTGACTAGACGTGTGCATTAATGTTACTGTAGATTATGGCTTTAACTAGAAAATTGTCTAAAAACGACCAAATGACCTCGGAGCTTTTATGCAATCTGACATGCAAATTGATTGCGCAAATTAAGTGTTATCATTGCAAAGAGCACATTCTGCTTTCAATTTTCGACTATTGATCGCGAAGGTTAAAGTTGTTTCAATTTTGATATCTAAGAGAATAATATTATTGTAGATGAAAAATGATTTTGTTATGCAATAAATGCAAAGGATCAAAACGACTAGACTATTTTATTAATATTAAATATTATCTTAATATAAAGTATTTAATTACGTTAGGATAGAGATTAAATACGTATTATGTATAATTACTAAAAAAAAACGAGTGCGATAATCGCTTAAATTGCAGTTACAATCTCGCGCTAACTTCTTAACACTGCAATGAAGGGTTACATTGTTTGATAAATCCAGTAGCCCAACGTAAATGCAATTTAATGCTTGAGTAGATTCCGACTTCTTTCCGTTATCCAAGCATATCGGGAAAACATTGTTCTCCGTCAGAATTGCAAGTGAATTTGAAAATTTAACAAAGCGAGATTAAATTGTACATCTGCTGTGCTCGACAAAAACTTGGATACTGAAATCCATCAATCCGATGTCGTGATAGTTTAAATTAGAACTCTCAGAGAGAACGGATCGATAAAGCACTCGCACCGAGCAATTTCAGATTACTCGCTGACTCGCTGCGGGAAAGTGGAAAGCGATTTATAAAGTTTTAAGCAGATAATTGACGGTTAAATAATTGCGAACTCGTCGCGGAATAGTTAGCAAAGTGGCGATTCACACGATGACCTCGTGCACTCGCGGCTAAATAGCTGCAGATATATTCTCTTGAATTCGTGCATTCCTATATAAAATACGTTATATGACACCAAAATTGAAATTCGACCTCGCTCTTCCAGTATTACTTTCTCTTTAAAAACACTCTATAAACTTAAGTTTCATCAACTCCACATTAACGAATCCATAAGAAGTCCGAGCATTTCGATTCGAGCGTCGCACAAGCAGAACGCGTCCATAAATTCGCGTATAAGGCCAAAGGCTCTCTCGCATCGGAACTGTCCCGGCATCGCGATCTTATCTCAGCCTATACCCAGCAGAAGCGGCGGCCGCTGGGAGAGAAAGAAGGAAAGAATCGCCGTCGACGTCGTTCTATGAGGAAGAGTTGGCGATAGGTTTATGTCGGCTGAGACAATGGAGCCTCGTAGACAACTCGCGCGCTTTTATCTTATAAGCGGACGAGCGAGCGACGAGCTTCAACTTTATGCAAAGGGCCCCTCTGTCGTTGCCGCTGTTGCTGCCGAGCGGTGCTTTTGATGCTTAGCGAGGATTAATTGCCGAGCGTCGATCGTGTACCAAGTTTTGCGGAATTGACGCATTCCTGCTAATTGGCGTTTGTTGGATATTCGAATGGATTGAAAACATTGGTTTGATTCGACGAGCTATAAAACAGCGTATTTACGTTAGATTTTTAATATTTTCAAAAGCTTCATTCTGCCCATCCCTTGACTAACTGTACATCCACAAATGTATTATTACATCGATGGTTATTTGCTGCGCTACACTGCAACTTTCCAACAGACGAAGCTGCATCAATGTTTATACAAACACACAGTGCCGAGCAAACATTCGTACGCAACACGCATAAATATACCTACCGATCGGCCGTAGAAAAGTCTCCATTCTCCCGTTCTCAGTTCATTAAACGGCTCGATATCTGGAGCACGCGCGTCCTGCACAAACACAGGCGCGAGACCGAAGAAATTCTTGTATTGCGCAATCTCCATAAATTTCACGCGCGAGCAAACAATCGACGCGTCGCGCGCACGCCTCCGTGTACATAGAGACATTAGCGCCATTATTTATAGCGAATTAGCGAGGCGCATACGCACTCCCTATAGGTATATATCCTATGTAAGCCACGCAGCACACATATATAGCACACAGAGTGGTTCATTGTACCTCGAGCCGTGTGCACGCATCGATCACGTATTTTCAGGGACGTGTATACCGCAGGCTGCAGCTGTTATTCGCGAGGAGGAGGAAAAAGTAGCATCGCTCTCCGTAGGCCTATTATGGCTTTTTCCACGCCCCGAGAAAGACGCATGAGCGAACGTTGCTGCTGCTGTGCATTGTCGGTGCATGTAAATATTTTGTCGCCACGACGTGGACATACGTATACTTTTACGAACTTCCCTCGAGCTTCGTGTCGCGTGCCGTATTATCGCGTTGTGTACTCTTTGGCTTTTATATTTCTGTTTCGTACTGAGTGGAACAACTGCGAGTATTAATAGGAAGAGTATACGGTGCGAAGCACGGGAAGTTGACAAATTCCAGCGTTAGGTTAGATATTAAATACGCATTTAATTTTAAAAGCTTGATTGTAATCAGCTGTGCTTCTTAAATAATCGAATTAATCAGACTTTTAATTATTATTAATAAAGATAATAATGTTCAATGTAACGAAGGTATGAAATTTATAAGCTCGCGTTTCAACTTAGTTCGTCAATTTAGCAAATCTCTCTTATCGCACCAAATAAATCATTGATATTACGTAAGCCTACACACACAGACACACAATTTTCAATGAATAAATTTGCAACTTATAAATATAATCCCCCGGCAATGTGTATTCCTAACAATAGGCTCTCGCGAGCCGATAAGCACTGTATTATCGATATATCGAACCAATTAAAATTCCAACAGCAGCGCCTGCGCACGTTGACAAGCGGAAAATTGATCAGATCGCAAGCGTGCACAGTCCTCGCCGCGATGCCTATACGAAATTCAACACCGTCGACGCGAAAAACATAAAAACTCTTAACTCCATGATTTATCCTGTAATATACGTGCGAGCTGAGCTTTACGTAAGGAGAGTCGCTCGAGGGTAGCCATGGAGAGTACCTGGTGCCACGATCGCACGTAAATCAGCTCTGTACCATAGCGATAAGCCGATGTACAGCCGGGTATACATATTATATAAGTTATATTATAGACGCGGTCGGCCTATCAATCGCCCAATTTGGCCGCGGGATGAACTCTATATAATCGAGTAGACGACGTGTATACGACGGACTGGTTAGCGCTCGTAGCGATATCGTGTAAGGTTAAAACAGTACAGTAGCCGTGTAGACGAGAGTCGGTAGAGATACTGAAGAGACCAGGAAGTGCACGTAACACGAAGACATGTGTGTGTGTGTGTGTGTGTGTCCTATTGAGGAAAATTTATGTCGGAAAAAGCATTTATGCGTAAAAGGATCTTTTCCAGTGTTTCTAGCGGTAAGGAAGGTAAATTATATTGCTTGAGTAGGATCAGGTGAAAAATTCTCGGGTAAGTGGGTAATGGGCTAGACGCTCGTAAAGCTTATGAATATCCGAGCATGAAAAGCCTTTGAATAGTCGGACGAATAATTAACGAACACAACGTATTTACATTTTCCACGATTTTTTTTTATTGGCTTCCTCAAAACTTGCAACACACCAGGAGAACACTTGTTCTCCAACGTAACCATAGCATATTGTTGTACCCATGTCAAAAGGGGAGTATATACCAGAAAGTGTCGACACGCATCTACGCGATCTCCCATGATCGCAGACAACAACAGCGTGCGAATTTTCTTAGTGTTGGGAGTTATAAAGCACGCAAAGGCGCGTATGTAGGCATGTATATAAGAGCGATTGACGGGCGACTCGAATGGCGCGCAATGCGAAGGTGTCGGCAAGAAATTCAATTAACAGCCGCTCAAGTGTGAGCTCCCCTTTCCTCTTTGTACATAGGTACATATAATGCTTGGATAGTCACTTTCTTCCTCGGTATATCGAACAAGAAATCTGCCTTTTCGCGCGCGATGCTTCTTCCTATAGCCGAGAATTTCGCAGAATAGTTGCTGCGGGTCTTTCATTTATATTTTTTTTTCTGCGATAAGATGCTTTTTTAATGAATAACGTTGAGAAGAAAGTCAGAGCTAATATTAAAGAAGTTTTCACCGCCGCATTATTATATCTTCGCTGGTGTTTCAAATATAAAAATTAAAATAAGCTCGACAATTGTTCAAAGGAGACTATAAATATATACACATATACATTCTTTTGCCATTGTTCGCGGCTTGGTAAAGTTGCACGCGATTACAACAATTCGTTCCCGCAGTAGCGCGTCTCCAACCAAACAATTCGTATCGGTCGATCGCGAAATCCCAGACCGCAGAAAGAAATCCTGCGCACTGTGCAAGGAGACAATCCAAATTCGACGTTTCATCATCTTCGCACAGCAGCAGCGCAATAACGTCGCGCGCGGCGAAAACCCGTCGCAGCTCCTCCTTTCGAAAACAACTGCACAATCTGCCATCTGGCCATTGTTGCAACGTCCCGAATATAGGTATATATATACAAACTGCTCACGGACGGAGATACGCGACGGACAATGGAAAGATATGGGAGAGACACGTCGAGGCGGTGGTGCCGGCGTATATATGATGACGAGAGAGACGCTTGGTAATCGACTTAAGCGCGCGTGTGTATACGATGCGCCAGAAGAGGAAATGCAGTTGGCGGAGGGAAAAGCAGATTAGCCATGTGCATGCGGATGTATACGTGTCCCACGGGGTTGGGAATATTATACGTGTATATTGTGCAAAAGGGTTGCGGCGAGGTGTCGACACTGTATACGGGGATTCGATTAGCTGTGCGGCCGATGCAGTTTCGACGGGGAAAGGCGGTGGTGGCTTTATCGAATCTATGCAGGGGTCATGCAGATTTTTTTCCAGACCGTGGATTGATTTACGGCTGCTTCTTTACCAGACTGATCAACTTTGTCGCACGTGACAAATTTGGACAAATAGAGGGTTTAATAAGGCTGATGCTGTTTCGAATGTGCCATCAATAATGGTGTTTAGACAGTTCGCGATTTGTGTATACTTTGAGCATCACCTGGTTTACTTGTGGCTATAGTGCGTACAGTTACGGCAAAAACTTTTTATAATTGCGTAATAAAAGTAGTAAAGCCAACTGAATCATTCGCCGAGTAAAACGGAAAAAAAGCACGTCAATACTTTTATCACTTGTTAATCGAGCGTAAAGTAAATAATATATGGCAACGACCTTTCCTGGGGTATCAGCAATGGCTACCTAGGTGTGGCAATTACTGAGAACTCACCTGAAACAGAAAAATAAAAATGACCATTAATCGCCTGTTCACATACATTGAGTCAATGTTAAATTTATGAAATGAGATTAAGTCCGGTGCTTACCAACATCTTAAATATAATTTAATGATACTGATAAGACTTAATTTCAGGCTTTCGAAATATTAACCAAGCAGATATAAATACATATTTTTTAATACGTTTCGTAAATTGGAATATGAAATAGGTAGACAATCTAGGAAAAGTTTTCGAAAAACTAAAAACAAAATTTCACCGAACGCAGACTTTTCATTATTTTCTTAAAAACAAGTCAAACAACTGACGCCTTTCCATGACAACAAAACGCCCAACCTACCAAAGTGTTTTCATCATCCGAAACTAAGTTCGTCCAAAGCCTCATAACCCCTTCATCAATCCTCACCGAAACACAAACTAAACCTTCTATATCCTCTATACCTCTCGTCAGCTCACTCGAAAACTCATTAAAGCCAGACGCCCCGAAGAGCCTTCCGAAAATTCGTCCCGAAACGAAGCCAATTTCGAAAAGTTCGCCTGCAGGCTTCCATCCGTTACGAAACGCATATCGCAGGGACACAGCATATGGAAGAGAGAAAGAGAGAGAGAAAACAGCCGCGATGCATTATACCGCTACAGACACCGCGCGAACGAGTTGGTAAGGCGCGCGCGAAAGGGGGGGCAGTGCCGGAGAGAAGTAAAAAGAAGCCACCCGACATGGGGTAGGCGAGACACACGCGCGTCGAATGACCGGCTGCTGCTGCTGCAACGGACCTCATGCTGACTGGACGCGCGAAACTGCAGCTCCCGCGCGAGCCAGACATTACGGCTGCAGTCAATTTGCCACTGCTGGATTTTGCAGGACGAGCGCGTTCGAGTCGTGTGGATAGGGACTGGCACGCGGATAAAGGATAGAGGAATTTTGTGGGATTTTCATGGTTTTGTATGGGATTTCAGAATGTAGGTTGATGGATTTTCTTTTTTCTCGTTGATTGATGTAGATGAACCAGTGATGAACGTGTGACACATATGTTACGGCAGTAACGGTTCTCCATTTTCGGTTTACCACCGCAGCTAAATTTATACATTATAATAATTTCAAACATTTTGTTTCTGTAGTAGGTACAATTTTCTGTTAAAGAATGGTAAAACTGCTGTTTTCTTCCAAATGTAAAAAGCACTGTAGTAGTAAAAAAGTGCAGCAATTAGTTTAGTATTCATTTCTAGCAAAATAACTGTTTATAAACAGGATGAGTTACCTTGACTTAAGAAGTACGGATATGAACTATTACACCCATTTCTGAATATTTCTTATGCAGCACTAAACAGTATTTCAGCTAGTATTACACGTTCTTCACAACACTGTTTATAAAATTAATGATCTTATTACATCGATACTCGGTAGTAATAAAATCCGCTTGCTTAACTATCCACTAAGCGTGGAATAAAATAGCTGCACCGAGCGAAATTTCAATAATCATCGTGCGAAAAGTGTCGGACCGCACATTCTTCTTGTTCGCAGCTCTCGCAATCACGAGCACGGAAACAATTCTTCCGATAATTCGCCCACCATGACCATTAAGCGCAATTCCCCTCCCTCCAGACAAAAGAAAAGTCCATAAAAACTTAAATCGCGCATCCACATCAGTCGTAGC